>JAHKKF010538064.1:16102-28404 GCA_019740295.1 Labeo calbasu
CTTATTAGAGTACTGCATTTACACTTAGCGACACTTTAAACAAAAAGTAGTTTATCAAGAGTAATGTGTCGGCCAAAAAAGTAGTTTAAAATAGTTTAATATAATTTAGTAGTGATTTGTTTACACAATTTTTGTGCTTTAAATGTATTTTATACTTATTAGAGTACTGCATTTACACTTAGCAACACTTTAAACAAAAAGTAGCTTATCAAGAGTAAACTATCAACAAAAAAAGTAGTTTAAAATACTTTAATATAATTTTAAAGTGACTATTGGTCCCAGTATTGGTGTTTTCCATATATTTCAATGATTATTAGAGTACTGTGTTTTTAATTCAACACGTTAAACAAAAAGTAGTTTATCAAGAATAATGTGTCGACCAAAAAGTAGTTTAAAATACGTAAAATACTTTTTTTTTAAAGTGACTATTCAAAAAATTATATAAAAAGACTATTTTACACAATATTTGTGCTTTAGATGTATTTTTATACTTTTTAAAGTACTGCATTTTAACTCAACAACAAAAAAAGTAATTTAATATGAAAAATAAATTAAAGTGCCTTTTTTTTTTTTTTTTACAACATTTGTGTCTTTTTTGTATTGTTGTAGCTATTTAAGTACTGCATTTTTAGCCTAGCAATTTTTTTAATGTCATATTCTATTGGAATCAAGTGTCAGTTTGAACGTAAACAGATGTGATAAGTGAATGAATCTAATGCAGATTAATCACTGATTAGGTTAATGAGCTGAATACATTTGGTTTGCATACAGGCAGAAACTGGGAAATTGTCAGATGCTCACATATTCACTTGCTTGCTATCTGACCCGTCAAAACCCTTATGTTATGAGCTGAACGTTCATTATGTATATATATTACGAACTTAAGTTTGCATTTGAATTCTCATTCAACATATGAGAGTATCGGTTGGATTTCTGCATGCATGCAGTTGTTCATGTATGCATTTTACTCTTCGAATGGCCATTTCACATATTGGAGGATTTTATGCACATCTTTTTTGTGCATGACCTAAATCAATTCCAAGTGCATAAAATCAAGTGCAGACCATTTTCTCTTTGCATATCCTGTTGCACTCAAATATACGTCAGAAATGGAAGTGAAGTTGTTTGCGAGAAGGGTTGAAGTGTGCCTGAAAGGACTGATGTCTGTTGACAAACCTCGATTCATATTCTCAACTCAATTTTTTCAGATCAAAAAAAAGTCACGTGACTCTACCCCGGCCAAACATTGCACTCTGTGATCTGCTCAGGTTGTCTGGATGCAGTGCTTCACCTCTGATGGAAACATCCTCTGGCTCTTTCAGACTTGGACTCTTTTCATGTCTGGGTTTTGGCGTTGCTCGTCGTTGTCTGTCGGATGAGCCTCGAGGGCCGTGAGATAACGATCGCTGATTTTGTCAAAGATAGCGTTCCTCAGACACTTGGTGATTGTCAAAAGAAAGTCAGACTTTTGTTGCCTGAGCACGCATCAAACATCAAAGGTGTGGTGAAGTGATAAATGCTGTCAGTTTATGTTATTAGTATGATGCCACTGCTTATGAATGAACGGAAGAGACCACTGGAAATTTGTGATAGAGCAATGGTATGCAACTTTACAATACTAAAATACAGACATTTTATTTAAATGCTGTGGGTTATTAATATACATTTTTGTTTGTTTGTGCATCCTGTGCTTTTTATTTTATTTGTGCATCTGAGAGTTTAATGCATAGCCTAAATGTTTCTGCAATGCAGCATGCAAACTATGCAAAATGACTATTTTATCTAATAATTACATGTGCTATATATTTTTATGCTACTTATTTAATGCAAAATTCCATTGGAATCAATTGTTGCTACTTTAGAAAGCAGCTGCATTCATAGGCAGTGTTTAAATAGGGTAAATGAATTAATCTACTGTTGATTATGAAAATTAATCAGGTTAATGCGTATACATTAGTCTACATTCATCAGTGTATTTGTTCTAGAATCATTATACAATTTTGATATAGATTTATGCATAATACTTGAGTGCATAACCTAAATGCTTCTTCAATGCGAGATGCAAACTATGGTGAATTTAAATTAAAATATGGCCTTATATAAAGCCCTTTTACTCAAATAGAGGTCAATTTGCTGTAAAAACTCAATGGCACTCGGATGGCTTTAAGAGTCCAAGAAGAAGAAGTCACCTTGATTAACTCTCCGATTTAAGCTGTCCTTGAAGCCACTGCAGTTACTTTTTAAGAAAGCGCGTTCACGTCAGCAGCTCAACAATTCATGAACTGTAAGTATGCATTGAAAAAGTTCATTTGAGATTTTGCAAGTCATTTTTGACACCCGCACAATTTATATTCAGACTGTATCGAAAAGTTGACTTCTTGAGGACCCCCTGAAATTAAAATTGGTGTTAATTTGGTCTCTGGCCTCATTTATATGCTAGCGCAGTCCTAAGAATGAAACTTTTAGCAAATATGCACATGTAAAATTGATGATACGTCTTGTTCACTGGCTCTGGACTGACTATCAATAGCAAGTGCTGGTTTCAGTGCGTGGTTAGTACAATTGATGGAAACTTAAGCCATAAAAACAGTTTTGTTGCTTTAAATAAAATGTTAACTGCCAAAAAATAAAAAGTCCACATTGGTCATTTTCATTTATTGTACTGGAACACAGCAAACACATAAACTGTAGACAGACAGACAGACAGACAGAAATAAATAAATAAATAAATAAATAAATAAAAGACTGCAACTAAAACTTGAAACCAGGAGATCATTTTAATTATTTAAAATGATAAAAAAATAAAATAAAAATGTTTTTTTTTTAAAAAAAATGATAACTTAAATTAAAATAAAATATAAAGAAAATAAAAAATAGAAATACAATTATTTTATTTCAGCTAGTTACCAAGTCCACATTGCTCATTTTTATTTAGTTTATTTTGATGTACAAAAATGACTAAAATCAAAGCTGAAATGCAATAAAAGGACATAAAATTACTAAAACTTTAAAATGACAGCAAAAGATAGATTTTAGATTTTCTAATATAGTTAATGAAAACTAAAAAAATTAAAAAAAATTTAATTACCTTAAAAAAAGATAACTTAAGTAAAATAAAATGAAAAGAAAATAAAAAATAGACAAAAAATCATTTCAGCTAGTTACCAAATCCACATTGTTTATTTTCATTTAGTTTAACTTGCTGTACAAAAATAACTAAAACTAAAGCTGAAATGCAATAAAAAGACATATTTAAAAAATAAAAATGACAAAACCAGTGCAAAATATTAATAAAAACTAGTATTTCAAAACTTCATGTGTAAAATAACTAAAACTGAAATGCAATCAAAAGACAATCAAATAACTTTAAAATGAAAATGGAAGATATAAAAAAACAAAACAAAAAAAAACAATGCAAAATATTACTAATAACTCAGTTTTAATTTCAAGGTTCAATGCAAGGTTAATGTAGTTAAAACTGAAACCATAAAAATAATTACAATTATTTGAAATAAAATTAATGTTAACTTAAAAAAAATAAATAAATAAAAATGAATAATAAAATGAATAATAAAAAAAATTATTTCAGCTAGTTACAAAGTCAACATTGCTCATTTTTTTTATTTAGTTTAATTTGTTGTACAAAAATAGCTTAAATTAAAACTGAAATGCAATAAAGGCAAATAAAAAATGACTAAAAATGGCTAAAACTTAAAAATGAAAATGGACGATATAAAAATAAAAACCAATGCAAAATAGGACTAAAAACTAGTATTTCAAGGTTCAATGCAAGGCTGATACCATAGAAAAATCATTTAAATTATTTGAAATAAAATTAATTTTAAGTTAAGTAAAATAAAATGAATAAATAATAAATTTTAAAAAATGTTATTGATTATATTTCAGTCCACATTGCTCATTTTTTTTAGTTTAAATTGATGTACAAAATTAGCTAAAACTAAAACTGAATATCAATAAAAACTAGCTGCAGACATACTTAAAAAAAAAAAAAAAAAAAAATTACTAAACCTTAAAAATGAAAACGAAAGATATAAAAAAAACAATGTATATTATTAATAAAAATCCGGTATTTTCAGTGATACATAACTATTTATTTTAATGCAACATGCAAAAAAAAAAAAAAGTAAAAAATAAAATAGTTATAGTAGATGTTTTATCAGGAACCAGTTGCATGAAATACTGTGTAGGTGAGACATATACTCCCCAAATTTCTTATTTAAATATTTAATACATCCAACCATTTCATGGGGTCTTTCATAACTGGATGTTGTTGGAGTTCGACTAGACGTCGTTTAACAAGTTGAGCTCCGTCTGGAACGCTCTGAGTTATTCCAAACCGGGCCAATGGCGCTGGGTGCAGTTTTATGAGGTGCTGAAAAGACGACAACCTTTAGCAGGTCCTCTGCCAACCCTGAACCTCCACCCCGACCGACTCGTCTGTTAGCAGACTGCTTTCAGTCTGACAGCGTTCGTCTGAGAGAAAACCTTGATCACAGCCCGTACTGGAGCTTTGCCTGTCTGTGATTGACGGTTATGAACTGTCATATCAGCATCACGTCACTTGTGCAACATTTTCTCTGTGCGTCTGATTTCTTTGCACCACTTTCCCATTGGCTGGTTTTGGTTTTGTCTGCGTAGTCTGTCTAGACTAGTCTTAGATGACTAAACGAAATGTGCGGGTTTCGTATTTTGAGCAATTCAGCATGTTCTAACTGTATTGATTCTACATTGGGCGCCACCTCTTTGGGTTAGTGTTGCAAACTCAGACAAGCTTTGTTAAACATCTTAAAGGAATGAGCTGGGGATTTATGTGGTTTTTGGTAAAATGTGCTCATAAAGTGGTCAAATTTTGATTGGATATTATTCATATATGAGCTGGATTGAACTGTGACATTGCAAACCATTGCTATTAACCATTTTTCTGAATTTAAAAGTGCTTACAATTATATCTGACTCACAGACATTGGTGTATGTTGCAAAAGATTTAGCATGAAAACAATTTTCACTTAGAAAACTGTAGTAAAATTCACAGTTATAAAGAAACAGCAAGTAACACACTGAATTAAGCATGATATTTTGAAGTAGAAAAACTAAAATAGTGTTTTCTAGTAAAATGTACTGTAACAATAATTTTTTTATTTATAACTTAATTTTTCATAAAAAAAATTCACAAATAATTATGATGAAATGGCAAGTAACACATTGAATTAAACATGAAATGTTGTAGAAAGTAGATTTAAGACTAAAGTAGACTTGAATAGTTTTTTCTTGCCCTCTGTGTAAATCATTTGTTTCTTTATTTATTTATTAAATATTTTATTTTTAAACAAATATTTTATTTTTTGAATATTTTATTATTTTTAAATATTTAATTTATTTTGATTTGAATAAATCAAAATTTAATTTTGCATCATTGTTTTAGATTTTATTTGATTGTAAATGTACTCCAATTATCTTTTTTTATTTACAGCTTCGATAATCTTTTTTTTTTGAATTTCATAAATAATTATGAAGAAATTGCAAGTAACACATTGAATTAAACATGAAATTAAGTTGAAAGTAGAGTAAAGAAGAGTTAAACAGTATTTTCTTGCTCTCTGTGGAATTTATTTATTTATTTGATTAATTGATTGATTAAAAAATATTTTATTTTTAGAAGTTTAGTTTTGCAAAATAGTATTTTATTATTTAAAGAAATATATATATTTTGAATATTTGATTTTTTAAAAAATATTTAATTTTGTACTTTTTATATTTTATTATTTTATTTGATTTTTACTCATTTTATTTTATTTTACTGTAAATGTACTCCAGTTATCTTTTTAAAATTTAATTTACAGCTGCAATAAATCTTTTAAAATCTACAATAGATTTATTTAATTTTTTTTTGAATATTTTTTTCTAAATATTTATTGTACTAGATTTTATTTTATTTGACTTTTTAAAAAATATACTAATTACTAATTTTATTTTATTTTACTGTAAATGTACTCCAGTTTTTTTTTAATTTACAGCTTGAATAATTTTTTTTTTTACAGTGCATGACCAATTTAACAGATTCATTTAAATATGTGATTTAAGAGAAAATATGGCAAACAGTTCACAAATAATTATGACGAAATGGCAAGTAGCATATTGAAATAAACACGAAATTCTAAAGTAGAAAGTAGACTTAAGCAGACTTAAATAGTATTTTTTGCCCTCTGCAGATTTTATTTTATTTATTTATTTGCCCTTTTATTTATAAATATTTTTTTATATTTTATTTTTGCCAAATATTTAATTTAGTATTATATTTTGTCTTTTTTATATTTCATTTTATTATTTTATTATTTATAATTTATCTTTTTATTTTCAAAGATTTTACTAATTTTATTTTTTTGGAAATGTACTCCAGTTATCGTTTTATAAAAGATTTATCAGTTTATCTATTTTATTTTTTCATTTACAGATTCATTTAAACATATGATTTAACAGAAAATATAACAGTTGCTAACATAGAATTGTTGTATTGCATTTAAAGGGATCAAAGTTAATTTGATGAACGTTAGACTTCAAAACATCATTATCGTTGTAAGAACATAGAACACAGATTTTATCAAAACATTTTCTCATCGTCCACAGAGAAAAAAAAAACTCATACAGATTTACATACAGACAACATAAATCATGACAGAATTGGTTGAACTGTCCCTTTAAGAAGAGCCTTAAAGGGACAGTTCACCAAAAATGAAAATTCTTTATTATTTGCTCACACTCAAGTTTTTCTGAACATGTTTGAGTTTTTTTCTTCTGTCAAACGTATAAAAGAAGATGTTTTGAAGAATGTTGATAACTGAACAGTTGAAACAAACATGAATTTCTAGTTCAAGTAGAAAGTAGACTTAAGCAGACTTAAATAATATTTATTTTATTTTAATAAAATAAATAAAATACTCAACAACATTAAAATAAACATAATAAAAAAATTCAAATCTTAAATGGAATCAAATATAGTGCAATAAAATCCTTAAAAAGTAAAATAAAAAGTAATTATTATACAATTATTTTGACACTGAACAAAATTCTAAAATAAAATAAAATAAAATATTTAACAAAATTGAATAAAATAAACACAATAAAAAAAATCTAATTTTACAGAAATAAAATATAATAAAATAAAATCTTAAAAAAAAAAAAAAAAAAAACACAAATAAATTTAAATGAGCCATTTGCTCACTCTGATAATTTATTATTGAGCTGGAACTTAAATACATAATACAATAAAATGTTAAAAACCTAATTAAAATAATTTAAAAAATACAAAAAACAAATAAAACTAAATAATAACAAATAAATAAAATAAAATAAAATAATACAAAAATATTTTATTTAAAAAAATCTAACAAATAATAATAATAACAAATACTGTAAAATATTAAACAACATATAATAAAAATAAAAGCATATTAAAATAAAAATCAAATCAAATAAAACAAAATAATAATTTAAAATAATTATATATAAAATAAAGTCTACTATAAGAGAATATGTTTGCCATATTTTCTGTTAAATCATATATTGAAATGAATCTGTAAATTAAAAAAAAAAAATTATAAAATAGATAAACTGATAAATCTTTTATAAAAAAAAAATAACTGGAGTACACTTACAAAAAAATAAATAAATAAGCAAAATCTTTGAAAATAAAAGGATAAACGATAAATAAGAAAATTAGAAAATTAAATATAAAAAAGACAAAATATAATACTAAATTAAATATTTAGCAAAAATAGAATATTAAAAAAAAATGACTACCATCAACTAACTTTTGAAGAAAATAATTTTATTTGATTTTTTTAATTGGACTGTTTTAGGATTTTGTTGCACTAATTTTGATTTTATTGTGTTAATTTTATTCAATGTTGCTTATTTTATTTTATATTATTTTATTTTAGCATTTTGTTCAAAGTTCTAGCTCAAAATAAATGTATAATTAATAATAATTATATAATACTAAATTAAATATTTAGCAAAAATAAAATATTAAAAAATATATATAATATACTATGGATGTCAATGGCTACCGTCAACTAACTTCTAAAGAAAGAAACTCTTACAAGTTTGGAACAACATGAGGGTGAGTAAGTGATGCTCAGTTTTCATTTTTGTGTGAACTGTCCCTTTAAGCGAAGGGTCAACTGCGCTGCAGTTTGGGCAGTTCATAAACTCTGAGCTTTAAATGACCGTGGTTGTTGTTTGAAGACGGCCAGCATCACTCAGCGCTTACAGTAGTGCTCACTAAGGACGCCGGGCACAAATAGAAGCAGGCGATATTTCTTTTACGAGCTGTTCGGAGGACAAACACTGGGCTCCTTCATTAGACGTAGGGGATCTGGGAAGAGGCGTCGGGGGGAGGATGCTAAATTCTGCTCTAATGTTGACGTCTGCATTTCATCAACACCCTTTTTTCTTTCGTCCCGTCTGTGCGTCGCCTAATAGCCCATGAGATGAAGACTTTGTGCTGGCTTTGCATGTGACGGCCTGCCAGCTCGCACAACCGACACCTCTCTCTCTCTCTCTCTCTCTCTCTCTCTCTCTCAGAAGCGATTAAACATCGCTGCGCCACATGCTAACGGATGTTTGGCCAGAAACGAGAGGTTGTCTCGCCGCTACTGTATCTGGCTTTCCACCAGCACGTCGGATTGCCTGCCAAACTTGTGAGGGCAAAGTTAGACCCACTTGCTGGAATAATATTGATTTAGTTGGGGGAACTACCTGAGAGTGAGTGTAAAGTGGTCGGGATACTTTTGGATTTTGCTCTGCAAGAGTTTGGATCGCTGCTTCTGAGTACATTACTGCATACATTAGTACAGTATTACTGCCAGTTTATCAGGTGTTGTCGAAGAACAGGTTCATTGGTTTTATCGCACCGTCTTCAGTCCATAGCGCCCTCTGTGGAGAAATGTTGACGAAATACGTTTATTCGATTTTTTTTGTTTCATATATATATATATATATTTTCATTTCTTAATTTAAGTATAATTGTAATTTTTTTATGTTAATATTGTATTTTATTATTTTGTTTGATTTTATTTTTTGTAGGATTTTATTTTTTATTTTATTGTAGGTTTTTTTGTCAGATTTTAAATATTTAATATTATAATTTATTTAATATAATACATTTTGACTTTACATATAATTATCTTAAATATTTTGTCATATTTGATTTTTATTTTAATATGCTTTTATTTTTATTATATGTTATGTTGTTTCATATTTTACAGTATTTTGTTAGATTTTTTTAATCAAATATTTTTGTATTATTTTATTTTGTTATTTTGTTTATTATTTTTATTAGATAAAGATTCGATTTTTATTTTATTATTTAATTTTATTTGTTTTATTTTGTATTTATTTTTATTATTTTATTTTGTTTAAAATGTTATTGTATTATGTATTTTATGATGTTGTTCAAAGTTCCAGCTCAAAATAAATATATAATTATTACTTATATTAATTTACATGTTGAATTATCAGAGTGAGCAAATAGCTCTTTTATATTTATTTGTGGTTTTTTTTCTTTTTTCATTTTTAAAGATTTTATTGTATTATATTTTATTTCTGTAAAAGTAGTTTTTTTATTGTGTTTATTTTATCAGTCTTGTTAAGTATTTATTTTATTTGTATTTATTTAATTTTAATATAATTTATTTTAGAATTTTGTTCAATGTTCCAGCTCAAAATAATTTTATAATAATTATTTATATTCTATTGGATTTTTTTGTTTTACTTTTTTAGGATTTTACTGCACTATATTTGATTCCTTTTAAGATCAGATTTTTTTTTAAGTTTCTTTTAATGTTGTTGAGTATTTTATTTTATTTAACTTTAATTTAATTTTATTTTAATTATTTAATTAATTAATTGGACGGCTGTTTTAGGATTTTGTTGCACTAATTTTGATTTTATTGTGTTAATTTTATTCAGTGTTGTTTATTTCATTTTATTTTATTTATATTATTTTATTTTATTTTATCATTTTGTTCAATGTGCTCAAAATAAATGTATAATAATTATTTATATTAATTTACATGAATTAATTAGCAGAGTGAGCACATGGCCCTGCATATTATTATACATTTAAGTTGAGCTGGAACATTGAAGAAAATGTAAAAATAAAATAAAAATAAATAATAATAAAAAATAAAATATATTTAGAGTTTGAACTTAATATATCATAGCACTCTTTTGATGTAGACCGCTAAGTAATTACCTAGCAACCACCTAAAACACCCTAGCAACCACCCACAACATACTAGCATTGTGTAGTAAAAATTCCTTCATAAAATCATAAATTCTTCTTTATTCTAATTCTTTTAAACAATTTCATTAAGTTTGCTTACTGAAACAATATTTTTGTGAACGGAACATTTTATTATTAATTATTCATAAAGTTTTGCATGTAAAATATGTGCTGTCTGCATTAATCTTTCCTCTCTTCTGAGATTATTTCTGTCCGGGGTGAGTTGTTTTAAGAGTAAAGCGGGGCCTGGACAAACACTGAGGGTCTCACTGCGAGCAAACATCATTCTGTGTTTGAAATGCACACCTTCAGCGCCGACCGTCCGTCCGTCTGTCCGTCCACTCGACTAAATATACTGAGCAGCGCTGACCCCATCATTAATCAGTAAGGAAACGCTCCTCTCATGTCTGAGCCAATTGAGCACAACATCCAGAAAAAAACAACATGCACAAACTGCGCTTTCAAGAAATGCTTTAAACTTCAAGGCGTCGAGGTTTGGCTCGGTTGCGTGACCCTGTTGCCCTCGCTGCTGGATGCCGTTACTACACCTACACCTACACTGTTTTCCATTCACAAACTTTATTCTGATAAATTGGATTAAAATCAGCATTTATGCAACTAATATAGTAGCTCAAACAGTCAAGCATACAGCTAGCAGCACCGAGGTCATGGGTTCAATTCCCAGGGAATGCATGAAGTTAAAAAAGGTGTACTGTAGCTTGAATGCAGTGTAAGTCACTTTGGTGAAAGCATCTGCAAATGCAATAATGTAAAAAGCAATATTTTGTTTTTGTAGGTTTTAAGGTTGTGTGAAATGTTTTTTTTCCCTTCTAAAATATAGCAAAATACAGTGCATGAATTATATGGATTATTTTTATTTTATAATCCATATAATTCAAGCATTTTGCTACATTTCAGTTATTTTTATTTTTTATTACTTGTGGTAATTTTTCAATCCCATAAACTATATATATATAAAAATGTATATAAAATGTGAAAAATAATGGTGCTATTTTAGTATGTATATACTATTATACTCTTTATTAATAACTTAAATTACCTTTCATTTTATTTTCATTTTACTTTTAGAAATTTTATTTCAAATAATTACTACTGTAGACTCTTATGTATATTTTTATACTTTTATTATTATTTATATACTATTGTATTATTAATAGTATGAATTAGTTTTTATTTTTATTTAATTTTTTATTTTTTCATTTAATTTTTCAACCAAAAATTTCTGTTAGTTGGCAAGGCAACATTTATTTTTTTACACTTTTAAATCTAATATTTATATTTTAGTTTATTTTCACCTTTTTCAGTATGAAACTAGGCTGTTAAATGTGTGACAAGTAAGTGTTATTTTAATTTTGTTAATATATTATTATATTATTAATCATTTCAGTTTATTTTGTTAATATATTATTATATTATTAATCATTTCAGTTTTCGTTTTAATTTTAGTCTTAGAAATGTTAGTACTTTGACTGTTACTTATTTTATATTATTTATATTTATATTCTTTATATACTATTATTAATAGTTTAAATTAGTTTTGATTTTGATTTTTTAATTTAAATTAAAAAAAAAAAATCAACGTAAACATATTTTAATTCAGTTAGTTGGTAAGGAAACATTACTTTCTTCTTTTTTTTTTCAAATTTTTTAAACTAATATTTATATTTTATTTAATTTCAGCTTTATTTCAGTATTTTCAGTAGGAAAGGCTCCTAAATGTGTGTGTATATATTATTTATATACTATTATATTATTAATAATTTGAATTAGCTTTTTTTTTTTAGCTTTTTTTTTTTTCAGAGTATTTTAAGTCAGTTGAGTGGCAAAGCAACATTTCTTTTTTCCATAATTTTTTTTAATCTAATATTTTCATTTATTTTATTTTATTTTATTTTATTTTATTTTATTTTATTTTATTTACTTTATTTTATTTATTTATTTATTTATTTATTTTATTTCAGCTTTATCAATAGGA
>JAHKKF010538065.1:0-46040 GCA_019740295.1 Labeo calbasu
TCCTGCAGATGTCATCGGCCACACTAACTCCTTGGCTACTCCCTCCTGCACTCTAGGTCAGCAACATCTGGCCACTCCAACCTGTAATCATCCCCATGAATGCTCCTACCATCTACTGTATGCCTCTGTGGGTTCTCTGCCTGTCTGTCTGCCAGTTAATCATCAAGCCTTCACCTGCTCCTTTTCTCCATCCCTTCGCTATCTCCTTGTCCACCTCCAAAGCCCCCACCATCTTTGGGACCATCACTATCTTTGGGATTACTTAATAAACCCTGTTTTATTTTATATCATCATCTTCATCTTTGGACTTAACATGACACATGGTGGCCAAACCTTTAAATCATTAGGGATGCTAGAGTGGGCTTCCAGGACTTAAGCCCCACATGCTTTTTATCAACTACCCACTAATTTTCATGGTCATTTTTGTCATTATTAAATTTAGGCCTGCAGTTATGCTCTATACTTTCTACACAGTCTTACAACCAAGACTTTTGATTAATGGAATGAATGACAATATCGTTATTACAATATTGGCAAATGTGTAAACTTAACATGCATTCACAAGTCTGGACAAAGCCCCATCGGATGACTCTAGTACTGTCTCTGCTTGAAGAACAGACAGCATGTGGGTCACCCATGCCGGTTGACACTGGTTTGAATCCCACTTGGAGTAGCACAAGTAGAACCAGTAACATTAACGGTGCCATGACTTAGACATTTAAGGGGGAATAAGTGTAATATAGGCTAGCTGGTAAGAGCTGTGCAGGAAAACCTCACTCCCCTGCCCTCAAGTACTGTAGTGTATTTGTGACCGACACTAGAGGCCATGGTCTATAGAAGGGATAGGCAACATTGGTCTTGGAGTGCCAAAGTCCTGCAGAGTTTACGCTAAAAAAAAACAAAAAAAACCCTAACCTACCTGTAGCCCTAGTAATCCTGAAGACCTTGATCAGTGTGATCAGCTTGTTCAGGTGTGCTTGATTACGATTGGAGCTAAACTCTGTAGGACAGTGGCACTCCAGGACTGACATTGCTAATCCCTAGTGTCATTGTTAGCATGCCTGCCTCCCATTCTGGTTGATGCTGGTTCAAATCCTACTTGAAGTGGTGTAAGTAGAACTAATTACATGAGCAATGATGCAACAATCACCATTGGGAGTGGAGACACTGATATGCTGCCTTATATTTTTGGTTACTGCAGTAGAAGTAACAACTTGTAAGCAACAGCACGTAGACTATTCCAGAGATTTAATCACTACCAGTGCAAATTTGACTTTAAAGTGCTAAGACGTGATGATTACTTTGTCCCCCTTCAAATTTTCATTTTGGTGGTCTGGCCCTTGAAAGAAAGTGGTTGAGGAGTCCTGCCGTACACTGTGGTCCATTCTGGACACATAAATTAAAGTACTTTAAGACAATGCCATCTGCTAATATTACACCACATCTGGCAAATTTACAATTAATATCATGTTGTTGCTTTTAAAAAGGACTTTTACTATTTTGATCTTAGTCCTGAATTTCAACTGATAAATGAACACACTGAGTGAGAGTACAGGATAATGTTGATTTGTTTGGAGTCTAGAAAAATAGAGTAGTCTTCTTCTATCTGACTTGGAACTCAAACTGGAATCTCTTTTTTACATCTTCCTTTTTTTAAATTAATATTTTATCAATAAAAACAAAGTGATTTATTATAGTGGTGTATGTATCTAAAGTAAACAGAAAACATAAATTTCCATATGTTTTATAAAGTAAATCATAATGATGCAGTCTCTCTTATTTTATTCCTTTTAACTTCTTGGCTTTTGCATGTCTCAAAGTATTAAGTATCCATTTCACTTTCACATCTACCACCAGAGACCTGCTCAAGACTTTCTTACATTTTCATGAAGAACAAAAGTTGACAGCCAAACAGAGGAGAAGATGCCCAGTGCTTTTGAAGAGCTATATGAAAGATGTGTTTCAGAAGAGGCACCATGGAGAGTCTTGCTCAAAACTCCCACCAGAATGTATGCTTAGAATTATAAGGTTCTATATGACAGTTTTATTCAAATTAAAAAGTACTTACACTTGACTGTTTACTCAGAGTTGTGCTATTTATTTACTGCTAAAATTTGTTTATTTGTTGAATTTATTTCTTAAAAAATTGTAGAATTGTCATTCCAAATAATAATAATAATAATAAAATAAAAATAAAATAATAAAAAAATAAAATTAAAAAACAGAAAAAATAGTAGTAATATTTGGAAAGGTTTCCCAAACCCTTCCTGTTCCTGTCAATAGGGTTATCATTGTTCTAAACCATGCTTGGAGAAACTGTTCGACATCGTAATTTAGGAGCATTTAGGAGCCAAATTTGTACAGTGTCTAACAATGAGCTGTTAAAATAGCAAACAGGACTTAATTGCTTGCCTCATATTCACATGCTTTGGACAGTCACACAAACACTGTGTTCTGTATAAATGGTAATTTCAACATTTGAGGAGAAAAAAGTCAAGTGGTGATGAAAAAAAGAATAACTGGAATGAAGAAATGACCAGGACAGAGCTATTCCACTTTAAGTACTGAAGGGCCAGTGTCCTGAAGTCTTTAGTACCGTCTGTAATGGTTTTACTGGTTATAATGGGACTTGTATTGGTTTTAATGGAAACTGTAATGGACCCTGTAGGTTTCTACTGGTAATTGGTTACCTTCTGGTGGCTTGTTACAACCGCTGAATCCTAATGGAATATGTCCCAAAACACACTTCAGGAAACCATTTCTTAATGGTTTTAATGGTTAAAAGTTGATGTAATGTTGTAATGGTATTTGTAATGGAAACCAATAGAATTTCTGTGATGGTTTTTATTTTTTTTTTTTTTATTCAGCAGGGCCACCTGTCTTTAATTTGCAAATAGTTCTGAACACATTAACTATATGGGGTTTGGGGTTGTTTTGGTGCCCTAGAGAAGATTTGACATGCCCTGGACTTTGTGCTTTTTTCAGTTTCTTATAAACATATTAATTATTTTGTTTGGATGTGTTTGGCTAGCATTACAGCTAACATAAGACAGACACTGCCCCTTCAGGACAGGCATTGAAGAGCCCTGTAAAATCAGGAATCGCAATGCTAGAGCCATAACGTAAACAGGATGCTTCCTGTGTTCATCCAATAAATGACACCGACACTGCAAATATACAGTGCACAGCATAAATGAATACACTCCCTCTTAATAAATATAAAATATGTATTTTCTTAATGATCATGAATATAATTCATGGAAAAATGGCAAAATTGAAATGTATTAAACATATACTTAATAAAAACAACAAAATATATGGCATTATTTTCTGTAAGATAAGTAAATTAGCCAATTCTGTTTAAATGAAGGATTGCAGAAATGAGTACACCCTAGATGTATAAATGTATAATATTCTAGTACTTAGTTCCTTCAGAACTTTAAGTATACTGCTCTGACACTTCTTGGCACTGAGTGTACAAGTACATGACAAATTTTCACATCTGTCATGTTTAACTCCTGGAAGACGACCTCCTTAAATGCTCTGGTCTTTAATAGGGTGTTTTGCTCAGATTGTCTCTACAGAATCCCCCACAGCTGCTCGAAAGCGTTAAGACTGAGTGAAATACATGTCCACTGAAGGATTTCCACCTTGGGAGAATGAATATATTCATTGTCATGCTGAAAAAAGGCCCAGTAATGCAAGGAATGAGGGGAGGGTAGCATATTCTGTTTCAAGTTTTTGTATTACATCACACAGTGGTGTGTGAACTCCCTCACACCTTCAGTACTCATACATCCCTATATAAGAGCTTTATTACCACTGAACATCACTGTGGGTACCAAGCACTTCTCACTGTACTCCTCCTCTAGCAACACCAGAACATTTTGGATGCTTTTGGATCTGGAATGATTGACTTGGTATCTTGAGACCAGAGTATGGATTCCCAGAAGTCTATATTTTGTAAATATGAGCCTTGGAAGAGGTTAAATAAGTTTATTGTGCTTAGGCTACAATAGGTAATTCTAGTGGTAACAACAACCATGCATGTCACTTCTGCAGGCTGCGTCGTACTCTGTGAGATAAAGTGTCATTCTTTTCATAGCTTTTGCCAGCTCTGAGACACTTGCACAGTATTTCTCCTGTCTTTTTCTAGCAAAAATTCACTCATCACTAAATGAAAATTACTTGTCTTTAAATGTTTTGGTTCAATATACTTACCTGTTGATAAAAATAGCCTTAAATCTACGTTTTTATTTTATTTTATTTTATTTTTTGTTTTACTTAGTAACTTTTAGGAGGGTGTACTCATTTTTGCAACACAACATTTTATCACTTTACTAAGAAAATCTTATTTTGCTGAATAATTTTGACATTTTTCTTTGGTAATTGATCAAGTAGCCTTGTTGGAACATTATGTCTACAAAGAACCCTTGTCATCTAAGTAAAGTATTGCTGAATTTGTTAAGTTTTAGAGGGGGTGTACTCATTTATGCTGTGCACTGTAGAAATCAGAATATTAGTCCAGGGTCTAGGAATGTACATTGTGAAATGTCATCTTGTGAATACTCAGGATTTTGTTAACTGCTGGCTATGAGCAGTGGGAATTCTGAAATAAGATAACCCAGGATGCTGTTTACCTGGGGTTTAGAATGGTGGTTTTCCATGTTGTCAGCAAACAGAACAGACTGGATAAGATCCTGCTTTATTGTACATAATCAGATCAAAATTTGTTGGAGCAAAAACTGAATTTACAGGATTATTAGGATTTATCTGCATTTTGACTTAGAAAAAAACTTGTTGTTCTAGGGCTTTGATAATCTATAATAAGTGCTTTGGAGATAGAGGTCTTATGAAGCAATAAAGATGGATTATCATTGGGGACACAATTTTATTCAGCAATTTTATTGAATTGACTGTACAGACACTATTGGATGAGAGCTGAACTGAGCTGGATGATAATATCACTTCTACAAAGCTTAACTGAACTCATTTCATAATAAAAGCAATCTGTATTGTATAAAGTGCAATGTACTGTAAATACGGGTGACTTGACTTGACTATGGTATATAACAGTTTTTTAAAACTTTTTTTCTTAATCTGACTGAAATGGACCTATAGATACCACCACCTCAGTGCCACTCTCGATCATTGACTGACTATAACAGTGACGGTGGCACCCACAAAAGCATTTATATTTCAGATATTCTTATATTTTATGTGTTTATAGGTTCTCTTTTTTCTATCCTTTTAATTTGTACCAAAAGTTAATTGTCATCGCTGGCCAGGTTTACTTTTCAAAAACGTCAGCCAAACGACTTGACAGGATTTGCTTTATCAGAGCCCAACCACTCTCCATTGAGGTGTTGTGTGACAAAATACCAATCATATGCCTCACTAAAATTATTCTTCCACAACAAAACGTCAGTTTGTCTCAAAAAGCAGTTGGAGTCATTCAAGCCGTCGTATAAATGGCTGAGAATATTTGGCAGGAATATGTTCGAAGAGTGGCCACTGTACACATTTGCTCATTTCAGGAATATAAGTGAGTTTTAGAATTGGCAGGATGCCACAGTGAATGCATCCAGTAATGAGGGCAATTTGGAAGCCGTTCCTCATGTACACCCCTCTTCAATGTTTTAATTCCCTCCCTGAGGCAACAGAGATAAGGAACTTGTTTTTATTCTTTATGCTCTCTCTCTCCTTCTCTCTCTCTCTCTCTCTTTCTTTCTCAGTCTGTCTCTGTATGTTTCTCTTGCTTTTCTGTCAAAGAAAATTTTAATATCTTTAGGATAGAGAAGGTAAGAACTTCTGTGAATCTTTGCACACTAAATTAACACGCAGTTTATATATCTGTATGAAAATACGCACATAATGTCTGAATTTTTGATAAATGCATATGGGCTCAGCTGTGATAACACTCCATTCATTGATTGTTGAGGAATAGAAGGACATACACAGGTAGACATTGCATGTCTCATCCCTTGATGCCATAATTTCATTTAAGAGGACAATGCTGAATCCCACCAAATATAAATGCTTAAAAACACAACGCAGGTATCATATTTTCACAAAAAAAAAAAAAAAAAAAAACCTTGTCGCTTGAACTGCACTGAAAGTTTGCACACAGTGCCCTATACTGCACACACATTTTCTTACACATTAAATACCTGTATAATCTATTTTTTTAATCTGCTTGTCTTGACCTCCCTCTTGTGCTTGTCTTGACCTCCACAATGCAGTGTGCTTGTCAGTGTGCTGTACCTTCCATTTCAGGTAGATGAAGTGAAAGTGATATACTTTAAATGACTGTTTTTGTTGATATTTGAACATGATTTTCCTTTTCTGTTACATCACTTAGGCCACAGATTCTTGTTTCATCATATTGATGCAATGCCATTTTTTTTGTGCAACAACAGCAATTAAAATTCAGCACAGCAGAACATAAAAATACAGCTATTAAAGAGATACTCCAACCTTTACACCCTAATGCCATTCTCTACTTGTCTATCACATTCATTCTTTAGATGAACACACACACACACACACACACACAAAACATCTCTCTGCATATAATGCAAGTGTATGGGATGTCCAAAAATTACACTTTAAAAACTACATGAAGTGAACATGACAGTAACCCATACAACAACACTGCTGATGAATCAATATTTATGTTTCCATCACCCTGTTTTTATGCACATTTTGAAATATCGAGGTTACTTGAGGTTGTTTTTGACTTGTGTGAAAAAGGGTTAATGTGAAAAATGGGAGATGGAAATGCAGTTAAATGTGCATCAAAAAAGTCATGTGACTTTGCATTTTGGTATGACATAACCTGACTAACCAGTGGACTGATCTTGTTGCACAGCATCTCAAATGTTATTATGCTCATTCTTAAATGCCCGGACAAAATCTGTCATCAAAGTATTTTTGTATAATGGCCTCCCAGAACTGTGTTACATGACTGTGTTCCCAAACAGCAGGCATCCACCTCGAAAGGAATGACCACATTTGCTCTGCTATTGTCTTCTTAAGCAAAATGATAATCATGTGTAATAAAAATACAGATACTAATGTTTTAAACTTGTCCGTTGTGTAGACTTTGTTTGGTTTCTGAAGCGGTCCTGTACACTTACATTTTATGCACTAAAATCTTCATTTGTGATTATCATGAGAAAGGAAAGTCACATACATCTGGAACGGCATGAGGGTGAGTAAATGATGAGAGAATGTTTTAATTTTTCAGTGGACTATTCCTTTATAGAGCAAAATGTGGTGCAGAGGCCAGAAACATATTTCAGACAGAATATGGCAGAATGTGTTTAATTAATGAGGAGAGTCATTGAATTAAACGTTCAGTACAACATTCTGATCCTCGGATTTTTTAATGATTAAGGACATACAGTAACTGAAGTTGAAATGTGTGTACTTGATGCATGAAAACAATGATCGTCGGTTCTCATGTCAAGCATGCACTTTTGATCTTCCGTTTACCATATTTAATCTGGTAAAACAAAATAAAAAATAAAAATGCAAAAATGTACTTTTCAAAAACAAATAAAATTGTAATGAGTATAAAGTACTTTTTTTCTTCAGAAATGTGATCAAACACAGTTTAAATAGTCAGTTTAAATTGTACTTGAATAAAGCACAAATCCCCCAAAATAATAATTTAGTAGAGTAATCGAATACAGTAATCGAGACCCCTTCTGTCACTAACTCCATTGATTTGCATATAAAATTTCCATAAAATGTAACTAAGCCATTTTAATATAAACAAGCTTAAGGGAGAAAATCCACTTCCAGAACAACAATTTACAGAAAATGTACTCACCCCCATCCAAGATGTTCATGTCTTTCTTTCTTCAGTTGTAAAGAAATTATGTTTTTTGAGGAAAACACTTTTTTTCACTTTTCTCCATATTGGACTGCTATGGTGCCCCGAGTTTGAACTTCCAAAATGCAGTTTAAATGCGGCTTCAAACTATCCCAAATGTGGTTGTAAACGATCCCAGCCGACGAAGAAGGGTCTTAATCTAGCGAAACGATCGGTTATTTTCATAAAAATAATACAAGTTATATACTTTTTAATCTCAAACGCTCGTCTTGTCTTACTCTCCCTTAACTCTGTGTATTCTAGCTCATGACAGTTAGGGTATGCTGAAAAACAGTTTTCTCCCTGAACTTCAAAATCATTCTATATTGCTATTTTACCTTTTTTGTTAAGGGTGTTTGATCTTTGCATGTTCACTTTGCAAAGACTGGGTCGGAACCTATTGCAGCGATGTAAAATGATTTTGAAATGATTTTTGGGTTTGTAACGGTTGTTCTGAAAGTGGACTTCTCCTGTAATGTGATTTGTCAATCATACATACAGTAAATGAATATGTTTTCTTATTCACATTTTGTTTACACAGTAACTAGGTTTATGAATCTGTCATCTATCTATCATTCTTTTTTTTCAATCTCATACTTTTAAACAAATTGAATAACACTTCTAGCTTTGACCATTTTAACCATTTTAATAGAATAAAGAAACTTTTTATAAACGTTGTAACTTTTAAATACATTTAATAGTTTTAAATCTTAACTGTTTCAAATACATAAAATATATAAATCTTAAATTAGGCTTAAATATTTTCTGAGCGCTCTGTTTCCATGTGAATTTTATGAAGATGTTTTTTTTTTTCTCATAAAATAAGTCTCTTTGAGAGAGAGCGTGTGTGTTGTTTCTGCATTTTGAGGACAGTTTACATTAGAGAATGACAAACCATAGGGAGGTTTGTGGTTATGTGTTACGTAATTTATTTCTTCTTGGGTGATAATTAAGTTCAGAGTGCTGTATTCCCCAAACTACATGTAATGTGGTAATTAACCCTGGGAATTAGAGTCAGTTTGTCTTTTCATAGATGGTCCTGCAATGGAAATATGAGCATTTCATACAGCACGATTATTGATTATTTCTGTTTACTCCACATTCACAGCTTCTCACCATGTACATGTGCATGTTTGCAGCCAGTGAAATCTGATATGTGCTTTAGTCATTCTTACAGTTGTTGAGGAATAGGGTGTGTTCACACACAGAGGTTCTTTCTAATAGTAGTGAGCTGTTTTGTTGTGCACAGCCTACAAAAGGTATTTTATTCACAGGTATTGTAAGAAACCCAGTTATTGCGATTTAATGTGGTTCTGATAATGGGCAACTGTTCCTGAAGCACTACAGTGCCTATGCTAGTCTCCTTGAGCATACAGCTGACCTAATGCGCTTTAGAGGACATGCATGCCACTCTAGAGGGAACTGTGCCACCGTGAAACACTTCCTACTTTAATTAGAACAGGCAGCCTTAACTTGGGTGTGTGGGAATCTGGATTAGAAAAGTGTTTTTTAGTGTTTAAAGGACAACGATTATTGCCATTCCTGAAGAGCAAATACGGCTCATTAATACAAACAGACATCTGAGCAGCTTCAGAACCATGTTACAGTGGACTCAGTGGAGTCAAACTGTTTTTTTAATGCTTGTAAATGTTGTATATTCCGTGGTAGAAATCACCAATTCACAAAAATCACTGTTTGCTGTTAGAAATGTTTGGTTGGTGTAAATGCTGTTTGCTTCTGTGGCTCAACAAACACCTCATCTTCAGCTTGTCATAAAGACAGAGCCAAGGTGTTATGAAAGTATGGGGCTAATGAAAGACAACAGAGAGAAGAAAGACATCATCCTTTCATCAGTACCTCTACATGATTTCTCCAGTCACTCTGCTTTCTTGTTCACTCTATACCTCCACCTCAGTCCGTCCATCAGACACCCTCCCCCAGAAGAGCTCAAATTAGCGCTGACCTTCAAATCACAACTGGTAGAAGCAATCCTTGTCCCTGTTAGTGACAGCGTCTTTCTTCAGGAATCCCTTTGTGCCAATTACCCAGCAGTACTGAAAGGTCTCGCTCAGAAATGGGCAGGTGAACTTCGATAATAATAACAAGAAGTAAACATCATTCTGGCTTCTTCCATTTCAAGAGGTTTTATTGAGTGGTTTGGAGTTAGCGAAGATACATGCAATCTTATGCAGTACCAGAGTACCAGAATCATATACTGTATATTTAAAAGTATTATAATCACTATGGAATGCATAGGCATATTAAACATTTTAATATTACATACATAAATAAAAGCTGACCATTTTGGTAATAACCAACATAACATCAGCAGACGTGTCAAATAGTCTCAAAAAACGTGTCAAAAAGTCTCTTGTCATTTTTTTTTTCTCTGTGTGGTTCCGGTCAGAGGCGTCATCCCCATTCAAAGTTTTTTTTTAGCTGAATGCAGCTCATTGGAAATACGTGCCTCTACATACTTTTTTGCAACACCGTAATTACATACCTTACTGTACGTTTCTTGGCAGTTTCAAAGTGAAATGTCCAGAGAGTGAAACGCACTGTCAATACGTGACCTTGGCACATTTTTATGACGTTGGTACAGGCATTGCTGCGTTTTTATTACGCTGCTTGAGATACGTATTGCAGCTGTTCAGAATTCAAATATCCGGGGCGTCACTAAGGGTTAATGCTCTATCTTATTGGAAATATCCCCTACACCAAACCCAACCCTAAACCTAACCGATAGTTTTAACAAATGCAAAACTGATTAAAAAATCTATTTTGTGATGCAGCCGTGCTGTTTTTACGTCCTCATTTAGATCTGAGCTGTTTTGATGAACCGTAGTTTCACGGGGTTCAAACCAGAGCTTTTCACCAACCAAGTGTAACGCCATATTATGTGAGCTAAGGAGCAAACCTACTGAATTAGAAAACTCATGCATATGAAGCTGTATATGTGATGACAATGTTCAAAAGTATCAGTTTTCAAATCGCGCAGGATGTTAAAATTGTTTTAAAAACCATAATATAATATTCTGCCGTAGTAATTGCCTGAAAATTAGGCTTTATTAATCAAAAACTCTGTGTGTAAATCATACTATGTGTGAAAAGGAATAAAACTTTTACTGCCTCCAGCGTTCATTTCAACTGGAAACTGCAGTGATTCGTACATATAGGAACGTTTTTCAGGTTTGCAGAAATGTATATAGAGGCACGTATTGCCACTGAGCCTAAGTTGCAAAAATAGCTGAATAATATTTTTACATTTGATACAATCACACTGGCGTGATTGGATCGTTCAGTACGGCATGTCACCAGCTGCTAAATTCAAAACTGCGCTTGCTCGCTGGCCGGCGAGCCAGAAACACACGTGTTTTTACAGCGCTACATTATAACCAATCACACACGATTCTGTTGAGCTTATGAATGCAATGACCAATCAGAGGCGTTCAGATGAGTCACCGCTGAAGCGCCGCTGTTCTGTTCACTCGCTGGCTGACTGAACTCTCTGGTGTATTCTCTCATCAGAAACAACGAAGTGCAGATGTGTGTACGAACGTAAGTAAGATATTCATTTCACAGTGTACACAGCTTCAGTAATTTTAATGGGAGTTTTTGAGAGCGGTTGAACTCTGGCTAGACTGAATGAAAAATGTTCTTTGATAATGTAAATATTCTTTGCTCTCTGTAAAATGAAAGCGTTATAATTAGCTAACTTGCAATGTTGTTATTCACAAATTCACATTAAATACAAAGTCAGTCATGTTCAAAATATTTTATGGCATGACACCCATATCTGATACTTAAGTAAAAAGACGCATTTTTTTAATGCGTAGTTAATAGATTCCACTAGGCTGTTAGTGGAATTTGCCCATCACCCTGTAGATTAAATAACATATTTTATATAAAACGGATGGTCCTTGATTCTGATTGGCTGAACCACATTCGAAGCTGTTGTAAATTATTCTACAAACCTACACCTTTGTTTAGTTTTGTGGGTTGCTTGGCAACCACTTTGTTGCAACCACAACTGTTTCTGAGGAACTACATTGTTTGGCGGAAGAATACTGTTTTTATTTATTTCATTACTTTATTTGCTCTGTTTTATTCTGTAAAACCTTACTACATATATGGAATAACCATTTTATAAAAGCAATAAGCCCTGTGAATCTGTGGTTTACAGTGAATTTCTAACAGCTAAGGGGTTTTTAGATGCCCCTGGTTCCGGTAATGCTTTTTCAAGGATGTCAGTATCAAAAGATACAGAAAGCATTTTGCCCTTTCTTGTAAATTAATGTTTTTTTTTTTTTTTATCCTAACTGTCATAATACAATAGTTTAACAACATATTTTAGCCTTTTTTTTTTTAAATCATTTATCAACGTCTATAGACTTGCAAGCCATTTTTGGGCTTTACCTACCAGTTGAGAACCACTGGTTTAAACTCACAACTACCTACCATATTTACAAAACTATTATTTAACACATTTATCTCAATGTTTTTAAAGTAACCCACAATGTTTTAGCATTAGACTGGTCAAATATAATTTGTGCAAAGTTATATCTTTCAATTCAATATGAGCAGCTTAAAAAAAATGTTAAGCCGATTAGTTTTGCTTACATGCAAATATCAGGATAGGGTATGTATTTCTGCATCTGCCAAATTAATAAATTAAAGAGCCATGAATCATTCAGGTCACTATGTATTTTAGACATTTGGTAGGCAAACTTCATGATCACGTTATAGAGGGCAAACCATGATTCAGGAATAGCATGTACAAACTCGGCCACTGCGGCCACTATTTATTTATTTATATATTTATTTATGCATGTTTGGCGTGTGACTTCATTTGGGGATTACTGGGGCTGCTCTTGTTTGTATCAAGGGGTATCATGTTATGGTACATATGGGGTTGAGACGACAGATCAGAGTGTGTGACCCACTTACACATAAAAGGGCAATGGGCACACATTCTCTATCTTTATCTCTATCTTTCAGAACACTGCGATTATGCTGCCAATCAGCGCTGATCCCATTCTGATCCTGTTTTATGCACTGGTGGTGATTAAGTATTGGCCAGTGTTTGCTGACACATCTCTCTAACTCAGAAGGTCCCCACCTCAAGCTGAGTCAATATTAACATCCACTCACCTGAGCTCATAGGAAGAACCATCTGCAAACACCAAAAAGAACATAGTAAATTTACTTCTCTCTTTTTTATCTGGACAAGCAACTCTTTCATTTTGCAATTTATCTCATTAAGTAAAAGGTTGTTTGTTTGTTTGTTTTTTCGTATCTGCTTAAAGTTTATTTTGTCAGCTTGTATAAGTAAAATATTCTGTAGACGACCTCAGTGCTAACAGAAATGGAATTTAAGTCACAAAACTTTTGAGTAGATGCTTTTATAACAAAGGGAATTACAACAAAGTAGCATCAGTGCAAAGTTTAGTTTAGAAAGGCAAAGAATGTTTGGGGAGCAAATTTTTGTCTACAAAACGACCATTAAACAGACAACAGAACTAAATTGTTTTATTATAAGAAAGAAGTGTTGTGTCTAAGAAATTAGACAGCCTTTGCCTTTTGAAGAGGAAAAAGCTGCTTCAGGGCGCACTACGAATTCTCTACCTCATCACTGCAAAAGAAACAGAGAGACCACAGTGAGTAAACCTAATCAGGAGCACTCCCTCTTGCCTGTTACTAGAAATACTCCACCAATAAAACCAGCAGCATTAAAGGCAGATTACAAAGCTTAATATTCCTGGCGAATTAAAATGATTTTCCATTTGCATCCTTTGAGACTGTAACTGTGTTACAGTCCTAGAAACTCTTAAAATCTAGAAATCTGCCCAGAAATATTTTTATAGGCATCATATGCATTTCTAACGCAAACTCAGTAAGCAAAAAAAATTATGCTGCCGTATAAAATTATGCTTACAAAATGCCTTGCTTTGGCCAAAATATTATGCTTGGATCCTTTGTGGAAAGAGCATTGCAAAGAACGTGAAAAGGAAATTGCCCCTCTTAAGAACAATGTGCTTTTACTTTTGAATTGTAACATTTAGATATCAGTTTAACATGTGCAGGATGATATGTTTGGAAGTCATGGTAGGAAATCAGTTAAAACATTTGATCAATTGAAACATAAGTGCATCTTACGAGAGTGATAATCGAAAGCATGCATCTTTCTTTTTCCACATTCATATAGCGTTGTCAGATTAGTGAACAAAACACTCTGGCTGTATTTCACTGTTGTGCTTATTGGAGTTGTTAACTTAGTTGTTGTGTGGTGTGGGCAAAATATTACCAATATTATTATACCAGAAACCAAAATACATATGTGCAATTTCAAACAACACTACATATACTGTAAGCTAACACAGTAATTGATTGAATTTAGTTTGAAATGCAGATGTCAGTGTACTGATATGAACAACAAAAACATCTGCAGTTATATAGGGCTAAAGTGATTTTTTTTTCTGAAAACTCTGAAAACACAAAGTTTTCTTTCATCAGCCTCCTAATGATTGTAGTATCGTCATCTTTTTTTGAAACACTAACAAAGCCAGTGTTTTTCCCCCTAGAATAAAAGATCATTAGAACTGAACATATTTTGCAACTGACAGGTTAGTCCATAATTCATGGAGGCCTAAGCTCTAAAGCTATTGATTCTACTTTGTCCTAATGAGAGGTTTCCATAATTCTTACATAGTATTACTTCCTTTATTATTCCTTACAACTGCTTATATAATATAATATAATATAATATAATATAATATAATGCATACTGCTTACTGTATTACCATAATACATACAAATAGAACAGTAAAGCAGCTCATGAGCTGTAAGAACAGAGCTTCTCTCTGAGTTTTGACCATAACCAACTGATCGCAAACCTAACCCACCTGTGTTAAGATCAAGTGCGACTGGTCTTTCACAGTTTGTCCCCCGCTGTTATTTGTGCAGAGTGCAGAAGTAACCATCAAGGGTGCCGTCTTTTGAGGCAGGGACTTGACTGAGAGGCGGACACAGGGTGACTTAACAAGCCTTTCTGACAGACTGGGAAGAACAGCCAGTGCTTAGGAGGAAGACCAAGCCAGTCTGACTCTTGGCTGCATTATTTTGGTTTCCGTGGGTTTCACAGTTGAGTGACAGAAAGGTGACAGGTTGCAAAAAATGTGCAGGAGCCAGGTGCAGTGCAGGCGAGCATCAATCAGCAGAATGGGAACAAGAGCAAATTAGTCATGACAGGTATGGCTGTATTTCAAAACCATCATAACTGCTCATTTTCACAAACTATTTTTAGACTCCCTCATATTGGGCCGTATTATATTTTCTCAGGAGATGTATATCAAGTTATTGCTGGTCTAATAAGAAATCACACTCAAGTCAAGACAAGTCGCTTAACTTGTGTCAATAAGTTAATAAGTGTGTAAGTATATGTACATTTACATTTAGATATTTAGCAGACGCTTTTATCCAAAGCGACTTACAAAAGAGGACAATGGAAGTTAGCCTAACACAGTATACGTAGCGAGGTATTTTTTTAATTATATAATAAATAAAAAGAAAACAGATAGAATAGAAAAAGAAAAAGCAAGCTAGTGTTAGAGGCCTTACAAAAAGAACAGATAAGCTAGTGTTAATATTTTTTTAAGAAAACAAGCAGTAAATAAATGAATAGAGTATAAGTCTAAAAGGGCAATTTTTTTTCTTTTTTAAAGAATAGAATTAGAATAGAGAGTGCTAGAATTAGACGGTCAAATAAAGATGGAAGAGATGTGTTTTTAGCCGATTCTTGAAGACGGCTAAGGACTCAGCTGTTCGGACTGAGTTGGGTAGGTCATTCCACCAGGAGGGTAAATTTAATGTGAAAGTACGTAGAAGTGATTCTATGTCTCTTTGGGATGGCGCAATAATGCGCCATTCATTTGCAAAACACAAGCTTCTAGAGGGCACAAAAGTCTCAAATAATGAATTTAGGTAAAGGGGTGCAAAGCCAGTGGTGGTTTTGTAGGCAAACATTAATGCCTTGAACTTTATGCGAGCAGCTGTTGGTAGCCAGTGCAAATATGAAGAGAGGTGTGATGTGTTTTCTTTTCGGCTCATTAAAAATTAATCTTGCAGCCGCATTCTGGATTAATTGTAAAGGTTTGATAGAACTGGCTGGAAGACCTGCCAGAAGAGCATTGCAATAGTCCAGCCTGGACAGAACAAGAGCTTGAACAAGGAGTTGTGAAGCATGTTCTGAAAGAAAGGGCCTGATCTTCCTGATGTTGAATAACATGTTGATGGAACCACAAGCAGTTCTGTCTTGGCAAGGTTGAGTTGAAGATGATGTTCCTTCATCCAGCAAGAAATGTCTGTTAGACAAGCTGAGATGCGAGCAGCTATTGTAAGATCATCAGGATGGAATGAGAGGTAGAGCTGAGTGTCATCAGCACAGCAGTGATATGAAAAGCCATGTTTCTGAATGACAGAACCTAGTGATGCCATGTAGACAGAGAAGAGAAGTGGCCCAAGAACTGAGCCCTGAGGTACCCCAGTAGCTAGATGTTGCGACTTCACCTGTCCAAGTTACCCTGAAGGACCTGTCTGAGAGGTAAGACTCACACCACTGGAGTGTGGTTCCTGAGATGCTCTTTGCCAATAGTGTTGACAGAAGGATCTGATGGTTAACCATATTAAATACAGCGGACAGATCCAGCCAGATAAGTATTGAAGATTTGGAATCCGCTCTTGCCAGTCTTAGTGCTTTTACAACTGAGAGCAAGGCAGTCTTCTGAAACCAGACTGGTTGCTATTCAGGAGGTTCTTCTGTGTAAGAAAGACAGAGACTTGGTTGAATATCTATTAATATTTGTAAATGTATTGTGGAAATGATTGCTGTAAAAGTCACCTGTTCAGATTCATGCATATCCACCTTTTATTTTTCCTGTAAGAACGATCACGGCCATTTGTAATGAAAAAAAAAAACATAATATGTTGCATAATATATTTATATCAATGCATTTTTGTCCAATTCATATATATTTTTGAAAGCATGAAATATATTACAATTAAAAATATTGTTTGGTTTATGAAAGATTGAAACTAAATATATTTTCAGTTTCAGAAATATATTTAATTGAGATTAACAATGTACAGTATATATTTAGCATATATTTAACATGTATTTTGGCCAGGTGGGATGAAAAAAGTGAACATTTTTCAACAGAACATACATTCTCCTTTTAACAGTTTCACTGTCTCCAGCATATCCTGCTTGTCTTTGGATTGTGGAGGAAACCTTTGCCAACACAAGGAGAACATGCAAACTCCACACAAAAATGCCCACTGACTCAAACCAGGGACCTTCTTGCTGTGAGGCAACAGTTCTGCCCACTGTGTCAACACCACTAATTGTAAGGTGTCAAAGATGCTTTTTGATCACCAGTGTTGGGGAGTAACTGTCACACCCCTGTGGACTGTTTTGTTGGTTTCGCCCTCCTGTGCCCTTATTTGGTCTTTCCTGTTTCGTTTCTTGTTATGTCTTTATTGTTTAATTACTCTCACCTGTCTTGGCATCATTAGTACCCCTTTATAAGTTTGATTCAGTTCCCTGTTTTTCGTCTGTTCTTAACGTTATGTTGGCGTGTGTTTTCCATGCTGTTCCCGTTCCCGTTCCCTTGTTGGATTTTATTATTAAAGCACGTTTGTATTATTTCCTCATCCCTACGGCTCCTTTCTGCACACGACCCTGACAGTAACTAGTTACATGTAAAGGAATTATGTACTTACTGAATGTCCAGGAGTTTAGAACACAGAATAGATCACATGCTTATTTGATAAATTTATTATTCCCTATTTGGGTTTATGCATATATTTTATTTTTCAAGATTAATTGCTTTTTTCCCCTAAGGCATTGTTAGATGCCAGTGTTTCCTGTCATTTGATTTCAAAACCAGTATCATACCTATTCCTTGATATGATCTGTATTTCCCCTTAGAATGATTTCAGTGTAAATAAGAGGTGTTACGTCTGAATTTGTCGTGTCTGTGCTTTAAATTAAATTATTATACAGCTCTGTGGAATGCTTGATTCTGATTGGTCAGTCATTATATTCCAATGTATGTTATTCCCCAATAACAACTGGTAAAAGCTAATAACACGGACTCATCTGGACAACTTAAGTCACGCTATACGCTTGACAGTTTTTCTTGGTGGAAGCTTTGTGTTTGGTTAGCTAATAAAATATTAAAACTCAGTTCAATATTATGTGTACAATTTCTTAATTCTGTCAACTTGCCGCTTGATTTCTTCATACAAGCTTTGTGTTCAAATATTTACACTCAGATCAGTGTTTAGTGTCTAATTATTTACTTTTGTGGCAAGCAGCTGTGTAATAAGTGGGATAATTTACATCCAGCAGTTGTTATCGCAAAATAAAGGTTATCCCTCACTTTTTATCATTTTAATTTAAGGTGATAAAGGATTTTGAAAATCTGACAGTAATCAGTGTTGAGTGCAACTTTAAGGTTAACACTGCCTAGTTTAAATGATTAACAGTTGAAAATATTAGAAATTTAGAAAAGTAATCCAAATGTAATCAAATGTAATGAGTTACATCATTTTCATAAAGTAATTAAAAGTTAAACTTATTACATTTTAAATAGAGTAACTTGTAATTAGTAACCTATTACATTTCCAAAGTAACCGTCCCAACACTGTTGATCACAGAATGGTGTATTTAAAACATAGTTGGGGTTAACAGTCAGTCTTTGACCTCACTGCAGGCAAATCACCTCACAACAAGCTTTCTGAAAACATACAGTGCAGTCCACCAATTCAATGAATTATTACTTAAGATGAAGTCAATATTGAAATTAAAAAAAGTTAATGCACACTCAGCTTTAGTATGATCTTTTTTGTTGTTGTTGTTTTCATAGCATTTTATCCATTTTTCATTTGTCATTTTAGACATTTTAATGAATTTTATTTTTTCCCCTAATGTACAGTGTAATGGTGCTGGTTCAGGGTCTAGTTTGGGTTAACAGATTTATTGTTTTATTGGGTTGTGTGGGTACTGGTTGATTTCCTACATCCTTGGGTAAGTGCAGGTCAATAAAAAGTATAAATGTGCAATACAATCTCAGTGCTTTATCTCTGTCTCTCTCTTTCCTTTGGCCTCCCTCGAACACTCCAGCACTTTCTGTGGCTTACACCTGATCCTTGGCAAACAACATTCCTGATCAGCTCTTGAGTGCAACAAAGATCATATCAGCTTGTGGATGAAATGCTGCCACAAGCTTATTAGCTGTGATAAGTAATTTGATTATGCTGATAGACTCCAAGTATTGACATTTTCCTCACATAAACATTCTCACCATTCCTTCCAGAAGAGGCTTTGAAGTCCCTCTTTGAGGTTCCACATCAAAGCCAGGAAGAGAATACATGAAGAGGGTGGAGTACAGAGGAACGTCTTTTACTCACCCCAAGCACAGAAATCATTCCGCTAGGATCAGCTGTTCATTTGTCTTTACTCAAAGAATGTTTCAATGCTATTCCTTGTTTACTATACATTATTTTACAGTGGGTCTCAAGGTATTTGCACACATAAATGAACAAAAAAGAAATATATTTATTTTAGTAAACATTGATGTATTTTTAAGAACAATTTATTTATAATTATTTGTTTTGTTTTTTAGAAAAGACTCAATATTGTTTCAGTCATAAAAAAGAAAAAGATATTGCACAATATTTTGCAAGTGTGGGTACCTGGCTGAGACTGTTTTAAAACTCCTGTTTCACATTAATAAGGGCACAAACTTGTCATGAGATGGCAAAAATAGCCAGACAAGAGTAAGGTTCTGTCTTCTGTCAAAACATTAAAATTCAATAACTTTTGATAGATAGCAAGTGCTGTCAGGAAAATAGGTCTTAAAATGGTTCATGCCGGATGTTGTTTACTGTATCAGTGTTTGCTATCACCCATTTTGGCCGTAATAGCGAGAGAGAGAGAGTCATTTCCTGTGCTGATGACTGGACTTTCAGACTTGTTTTCCTCTCTGTTCTGAAGGAAATCAATGTGGGCAGAGAGCCTGCTAATTGTCAAGGTTTTTAGGCCTGTGATATTAGATAAAATGGCAGGCATGAATATTTCATGGATTCCATTTCTCTCTTGTCACCCCTGAGCGCTTTCACACTCATCTTTTGTCGTACATCCGGACGAGTTGAGAATGCTTTGTTTTAATTCACAGCATATGCAGATATGCAGAACGGGACCCCAGGGGCTAATCGACACATTCTTCTACACCTGTTAGCACACAGATGCTTTGATTGAGTTTGGAATGACATGATTAAATGATTCCAGAATTTTCATTTTTAGGTGAACATTAAGGTGGTTCAGATAAAGGGACCATTCTCTCAAAAGTGAAAATGGAAGTCTGTGGGGACCAGAAAGTGTTTGGTTGCCCACATTCTTCAAAATATCTTCTTTTGTGTTTAGCAGAAGAAAGAAAGTCATACAAGTTTGGAACAACGTTAGGGTGAGTAAATAATGACAGATTTACATTTTTAAGCGAACTAATCATTTAAGGTCATTTGTTTGTTTAGATGGTTGATCAGCAGGACAGCTACTTTAGTGTACTGGGTTTTGACCAGGTACTTTTAGGGTGACCACCTGGCAATAGGGCTGTTGCGGGACATAGATGTGATTTTGCGGGACACGTGAGACTAATATTTTCTACTTTCATGTTATGTAAATACTGATTACATCCATTGTCATGTGCTGATCTGTGTTTCTGAGCGTGCACATGCAAGCGAGAGAAAGCGCGTCTTTTTTATGAAAGTAAAGAGAATCCACCTGTGAGAGAGGAGATTTGTGTTTGCGCATTTTGATGGGCCCCGCATTACAATAATGTGCTCTAGACATTTGTCATTAAAATAACACCACAGAAACCACCTCAAACGAACTATTAAAATAAGAAGAAATTTGAGTCTGAAAGCTGCATCGATTTTTAACATCGGCTAAAATGAATGGAGAATATCGTGTTTTTCCATGTGCGCTGGACCATTTCCGTCAGTGGTCCTAGATCACTTGATGAGGTCAGCAAATCCTTTGTGCAGAAACTATGCCGCAAAAAGAATAAATAAGCTTTCTTAAAAAGGCAAAAGAGCGCATGGACATGTTCTTAATATGATCATAAAAACCAGGGGTGCCCAACCCTGTTCCTGGAGATCGACTTTCCTGCAGAGTTTAGTTCCAACCCTAATCAAACATACCTGTCTGTAATTATCAAGTGCTCCTTGAGATCCTAATTAGCTGGTTCAGGTGTGTTTGGTCAGGGTTGGAGCTGAACTCTGCAGGAAAGTCTGTCTCCAGGACCAAGGTTGAGCACCCCTGATAAAAACCAACAGACTGATGAAAATGCGGAACATTTTCTCAATATGCGACGCGCGGAACAAGGGGTGAAAATGCTGTGCGGTACAACGGGTGGTCACCCTAGGTACTTTAGATCTTCTTAGTGAAGCTATAGACTCTGTTGGCCACAAGACAAATAAAAAAAAATAAAGTAATGTCTAAAAAAGAGCTGGAAATTTTGCATTGATATACTTTCCTTACATTGATGTGGTCAACAGTATATTTATCCTATCTTTACAGCATTTTATATTTCTGTTATATAGCATATTCTTTCACTCTCATGACATTTTAGACCCATGCACTGCATTTTTATATTCTGGTCCTTACTGATACTACTGTAGTATGCTTGGAAATGAGGAGTGTATATACTTTGTGCTCATGAACTGAATGAATATTAAATCATGACTTCACAATACTTACTATTTAATGAACACTTTTCTCCACTAAACTAATTGACAGCAGTCCTCAGGCAGAGTTCATTGGTGATGGATCAGTACTAAATACAGTTCCACTTAGCTTGACCTGGAATAGAACCTGCAACCGTTAATAGCCCATATATTAGGCTGCCAGCACCACCACTTATCCAAAGCAAAAGGAAGAGTCCTCCTGGGGCAAATTCAAGGACACACTGATGAGATAAATTACCTTTGCCCTATGAATCCAGATCCTTCGCTACTTTTTATCTGTAGTCTTCCTACATGGTTAAATCAGTCCAGTAATGTTTATTTTCATACCCAGCCTGACTATTCAACAGTTGACAACCAACTGGTAAAACTAGTTATCATAGTGGATTAAAAGTGTAACAGCATTTTGAATCATGTACAGCTCTGATATGTTCATTTAAATGCTCTGATATGATATGCAACAAGAGATGATCAAAAATGCATTCTCAGTGTTATTAAGGAGTAGAGAATAACCTAAAAATCATCTTTGCAATATTACACATAAAATAATTTATATTAATTGATTGGTCAATAATTCATTAAATGCAGGAAGAAGAAGAAAAAAATAAATAAATAACAAAAAGCAAAAAGCAAGTAAAAAAAGTCCCCTAAAATAATTTAACAAATGCAACAGATCAATTCTTCTGCAGAAAAAAAAAAAAAAAAAAAAAAAAACTTACTGCATAAGTTTGTAATGACATGAGAGTAATTAAACTAAATAATGACAAACACTTCATTTTTGGGTGAANCAAAAAGCAAAAAGCAAGTAAAAAAAGTCCCCTAAAATAATTTAACAAATGCAACAGATCAATTCTTCTGCAGAAAAAAAAAAAAAAAAAAAAAAAAAACTTACTGCATAAGTTTGTAATGACATGAGAGTAATTAAACTAAATAATGACAAACACTTCATTTTTGGGTGAACTACTCCTTTAACACTAATAATACCACTAAAATACACTGTTAATATGTTCAATTATGTAAGACTTTCCAATTTATGTAAGACTATAAAGTTCACAAAGACTTTCTTTTTTTCCCTGTGTTGTCATTAATAGTGTTGGTCTTTGTATTAAAAAAAGATAGTTTAGAGAAACACAAAGGCAGCAAGGGGTGGAATAATGGCTTTCCACACCACAGAGAACAACTCCTGCCAAGCAGACATAATGACATCAGAGCAGACATAATGACATATTTATAACACCACTTATTATTCTCACAGCCCTACATGCCACTTACTCTGTTTTTACTGGCACCCAGTGGCTCCCTGCCGCTCCAAACACAGTAAGAACAACCTCAGGGCCTCCCTGTAGAGAGCGATGTGCAGCTCTTATTACTAGATCAAGAGTTATTCTGTCACTGAGGTGCATTGCCTCACAGAGCTTGACAGATATACTTAGAGACTGAAGATAGTTTTGATTGGATCTTATGGTTTGACCGTTTATAACTTACAAAAGATAATCATATGGGCAGGTCTGACTAGATCACAACTGACTAAGCTGAATCGATATGTGGCAGAAGCCTGAGGATGCATGATGCAATGACAGGTCAACTAACAGAATGAAGATATCTATTCATTTCCTCTGAGGCGAGGATCTTTTTTTCAGGCATGATGCATCTGTTCTAAGGAGATTTTTTAAAAATGTAACAGCTGGTTTACTATTCCACTCGTTTTCTCAATAACACAAACATTCAGCATTTCAGATGTTGAAATTCTTGACCAGTGAGAGGGCGTCTGGTCACCTTTGCACCATCTGCTGCCCTGAGGTAATACAGGAACTAATCTGTGTTAGCTAAACAATCTCAGACATATTATAAAACAAGACACATGCTTATATTTATGCTGCCTGTAGTGTTAGAACCACTGTTATGTCTGTTTTTTGTTTATTATTTATTTATTTAAATATTTGTTAAATGTATTATTTATAAGTTTTTTAAAATACATATCATAAATTAATTCTTGAAACCAAATTAGCTAAAGATTAACAACACATTTTTAAATGAAGACTTAAACTATCAGACTTCCTGAAAAAAATAATGGAATATTGGAATATAATGGCATATTCATTTTTCTGCTCATTTCTTGTTTGCTACAGTACAGCTTAAATTAAAAGTTGCCCAGTTTACCCAGTTCTTCTCTACTTTGTAAATGTTTAAAAAAGCATATAATTTTCCCACAAGCTATTCTTGTTAAAAGAGTCTAAGAGAGCAAATGGAAAATTCGTTTTTAGGAAAAATACATCAAAGCACGTTTCCTTCAATAATTTTAGCTGAAAAATAAAATGCTTTACTTTGGAATGACATGAGGGTGAATAAATAATGACAGTTTACTAAAATACATTATTTACTCTGTTTATCTCTAATTTGTGACATTATGCTAAACTACTAAAATTAAATTAAATTAAATTAAATTAAATTAAATTAAATTAAATTAAATTAAATTAAATTAAATTAAAGCTTCAAGGCTATGGGTGAGTTATAACAATTTCCTTTTACATAGTGAAACACTGAACAGGCCGTTCGGACACACCCTTTAAAGAAAGGATCTTTAAGGGTCAATTATTATTATTATTATTATTATTATTATTATTATTATTTCAATTGAGATTTATACATCATCTGGAAGCTGAATAAATAAGGTTTTCCATTGATGTATTGGTTTGTTAGGATAGGACAATATTTGGCCGAGATATTGCTATTTGAAAATCTGGAATCTGGAAATCTGGCCCTAAATACATGAGTCATGTAAAGAAATCCGTTTTCTAAGACACTTAGCCCAAGAATCTTTGTACCAGCCCAGTTCTGACTTACAGGTTGCACATTTTACCACAATCTCACTTATCAGTTGAAGAGAGCCTCAATAACACAGCCGGTGAGCAGCTGTTGTTGCAGACAGCGAGGGAGTTAATCAATTAAATGTTGCCCTGCCCTGAAGAGTGAGAGTGGAGCACTTGCAGGCATGCAGTAAGGTCTAGTGTTTATTGCATTAGTTCTCAAGCAGCCCGCAACGCTGAGCCTAAATTTGTTTGTTCCATTTTGCAAAGTGAATTTGCTGTGCTCTTCATAAGGAGAACATTTGCCCTACATACCAATAGGGAGAGTGAGAAAGAATTTGGCAAGGTCAAAACTCTTAAATATGACAGGGACAGAGACTTTTCTTCAAGTAGCTGAGGAATGATATACTTCGGAGTCCAGGTATAAACACCTATCTTCTAAGGGGGCATTCACAGAGCATTTTACACAACCTATTCTCACTTAGGAGTTAAAGACTGAAGCTGTCCTTTGTGAAAAGGTATTTAAAAAAAAACATAACTCACACAAACTTTGGATAAAATAGTATGGAATGACTATGCTGTTCTTAATTCTGTTCTCATCAACATTTATGAGATTTAGTCAGTTTTGAAGTTAAATGATCTAATTTTGTGTTTCTGGAGATGCGAACACATTATTGTTTTTAGATTTATGTAGTAAAAAAAACAGATTTGGGATCCCAGATTTGGCAAAAAAGAACCCAAGTGGAATGTTTTTAGTAGTGTTATTATAATTTAGTTTAGTTGATTTTAGTTGCTATTTATTGTAATTCATGATGTTATTATTCAACTAGATGTACATTTCTAAAAAGGTCGCCCGGTCTGATGAGTCTTGATTTCTCTGCCGGGATTCAATTGGTAGTATCAAAATTTGGTGTAAACAACTTCAATCAATAGTTCAGGCTGCTGCTGTTGGTGTATGTTGTAACATTTTCTTGCCACACTTTGGTACCAACTGAGCATTGTAGACTACCTGATTATTGTTGCTGACAATGTCTATCCGTGTACCCATCTTATGTTGGCTACTTGCAGCAGGATAACATGCTGTGTCACAAAGCTCAAATAATCATTATAGTAATAATAATAATCATAAGACATTGACCTATGGGGAGAGCTTGAGGTGAATATTCAAGAACACTTGCTAATGAGGAAGATTCCACCTGCTTTCTGGCCATTCAATGATTTCCACATGGTCACTGCACACCACACATTCCTTGCCATGATTCAAAACTATTTTAGTATCAGCAATCAAAATTCTTACCATACGTATCAACTGGCACAGGGTGAGTGCAGCTGAGCGGATGTTTCAGATTCATTTTCTATATTGGGTGAGTGACAGGCTCAGGCAGGGATTGTGGGATTGACAGGTTTTGCGGAGCAAGGAGTGAGAGTGTGAAAAAGTTAAAAAAAGCTCTACTGTATGCAAATCAAAAGCATAAATTGTTAGTTGCAAAACATCTTCACACAATGCCCTAATGAAAATTACCATGGTTTAATACAAATGCAACCAAAAAACAAGGCTACTATAGTTAAATCTTGGTAACCACAAATTAACCATGGTTTGGCTACACTAACTAAATTTAAAGACAGTGGGGTAAATCATAACTTATCCTCTTCAATATTTTATCTATATTATTGTTTGCACATAGAGTATATTGACTGACCGTCAACTGTGTTATCAACATGTTTTGGTGAACTTGCGTCACATGTTATATTTATTAATATGTAAAGTTAATCAAGGTCATGTACTAACTCGTCCAAGGTCAGCAGTTTGCACAAGGTCCTAAAATGCTCAAAATGTCAGCTGTGTTATCTGTCAACTGTATTACCCATCAACTGTAACACAGTTGACAAGGATAAACATGGTTGACAATGTTGGCAATTTAGTGTAAATTTATGCTCACACGGAGTGTTTTTAATAAAAAAATATTCACAAACTAATGTCATTACACAGAAATTACTTAGGAATTGCCTAAAATCATGATTTGCATTACAGTGGATAAACTTAACTGATCTAATCACGGCCACACTTTCTATGAACTATTGTATACACATTATATTCACATTTGTTGAGGGTTATAAAGCATTCAGAATTCCTCATAATTGACTTAAACCTATGTAATATTATAGATTTGACATATGTCTATTTCTGCTTGGTCATGACTGATGAAAAAGAACTGAAAAAGAACTGAAAAAGTTTATCTTAAAAAAAAGTTGGGGATATCTCTGGAGACGGAGGTCTTGGGTAAGGATGGTGAATAACACTAAATTTAGCATACTGTGGATTTATGTAAAAGGGTCCATCCTTCATGATCCTACAGAATACCCATTATCAAGAACCAAATTTATATTTTTAAATCACTTAGACAGATAATCTCAAACCCTCTGGTGAATGGACTCAAAAACCTTCAAACAAGTATGTTATCAAACATGTTGTACTTCATTCATTTTTCATTTGACACAGCATTTGTCCGTAACACAGTTGTCAAAAATACCCTTGTCAAAAAATCATATAGAATTCCAGTGGGAAGCTTGTACAGGATTCTAATAAGAATTTCATATCATATTTTGGAACCATTCCTATAGGATTCCAATAGGAAGAGTCTTATAGGACAAGACATAAATATCCTGTAGGACCACTCTTACAGGATTTTAATGGGATCCATTTGGGTGACTGCTCTCATCTATATCAGAATTCTTTTCTTTCTTTCTTTCTTTCTTTCTTTCTTTTTTTAATTCTAAAGGTGCACTTTTTCACTGTATTTGTTTTACTAACAGATAGTACTTGCAGTTTGCTTAAACTCACCCTGAAATAGACAATGTTCATTGTATGTTGCACAATCTGCAGTAACATTGTAAACAACATGGGAGGTGATTTGTGCAGCACATAGCATTAGTGCAAAAATTATCAGGCACTGATAATGGATTGATGACATACACACACACACACACACATACAGTATGTAGCACTTGCGTCCTCCAATGCAAATACTATCCACTGAACCAGTTCTAGACTCGAAAGGAGTGGGGAGGAAGATATAAGGAGAAGTTGAATATAAAAATAACACTTTACTGTAACAATAATAATAATAAAAAAAACAATAATAAAATGTGTAACAAAAGGTTAGCCAAAAAAAACTGAAAAGGTAAGTAAAGAACACTCCTTCCCTTTTTTTTTCTTCCATTTTTCAAAATTATTAGTAGTTTAATTCCACCTGGGTTGGATGATTAGTTTAGGTAATTTCTTTTTTCTTCTCTTATAAACCTTTTTTTTCCCCTTCATAGGCAAAAGAATAACTTTGTTGTTCTCAAGGCAAAGCAAAATCACATCACAACACAGAACACTAAAACATTAAACAATATAAATGTAATAAAGTTCAATTTGTGTGAAATAAACTTAAGTTTGTGTGTAATGTAAAAAGAGAGAGAGAAAAAAACATCCAATTCAGTTCAGGAAAAAAACGGAAGTAGGAAAAAGATTGTATCCTATCTGTTTCAAATGAAGCAATCACTCCTAATGCTCTGTAAAGTAAACTGGTTCCCAGTCAACGCAGCAGGTCCACATCGACGAAGAGATAAAATTCACAATTGGGGTTGGCTCGCCATCTTAATTCTCTTGTCATGCAAGTCTCCACACACATATCACAGAAGAATCTTTGTCCATGTCAAACTTTTTAACTGTAACAATAAACCTGACCTGGACAGGCCATAAGAACATCATATTACTCCATCAATACAAATAATTAAGAGGCAGCAGCTATTTTTACTTGTAAGTAGCCTCTGGCAACAAGGCGGGCTATTTGCACTTAGTGTAAATAACGTTAGACAGAAATTAGCGCTATACAAAACCGTCAACGTTGTTCAAAACAGCTCAAAATGGTGACAGAACAGGGATTTTGTACTTTCCAATGTTTTACAATGAAAATTCATTATAAAGAGTATACATTAATATTTCATTAATATCAGTTATGTAGATTCATAGCTGATATGTTATGGCAGACTCCTATGCTAATCACCATATACAGTCAAATGAGTTCAACAACTCACTGACAGATGTTGTTCACCCAAAATTGTTCGTTTGGCATGCAGACCAGATAAGCGTTACCAGTATTTCTTCCTTTTTAGCATCTTTAGAGCAACTTTTGAAAGGTTAAACAACGTTAATTGCTCAGCTTCTTCTCTCATTGACCATTACTGTTCAATATGGGCGCTACATTCAGATTTCTTAAAGGGGGGACAATACGCTATATAGATGTTTGTGTTTCTGTGAATTCTTACTCACATGTAATTCCTACATTATAAAATATCATATTATCTTTGCCTTACTGTAATATTATGAATTTCAGTGTTTATATTTGTGTTTACATATATGCTGCATTTTTATTGTGTACAAGAACACACGCAGAAAAAAAGGGAACTCTTAAAAAATAATTGAATAACAGAATCAAATAAGATCCTACAAGGCAAAGTGAAATTCCATTTAAAAATCACAATGTCCGATAAGATTCTATGAATCAATAAAAAGTCAGGAGAAATTAAAATCCCATAAAAAAAAATCCTACAGGACAAAGTGAAATTCAAATAAAACAAATCAGAATGTCCAATAAGATTCTAAAATCCTGCAGGACAAAGTGAAATTCCATTAAAATAAATCAGAATGTCCAATAAGATTCTAAAATCCTACAGGACAAAGTGAAATTCCATTAAAATAAATCAGATTGTCCAATAGGATTCTAAGAATCCAGTAAGATGCTAAAGGATAAACTAAAATTCCAATAGGATTTTTTGACAAGGGTAATAAATCAAATGTTAATTTTCATTAACATATTTAAAAAAGTCATTAGAGTTTAAGCTTGCCAAATAATTAATTTAGCATATTAAGGGGATATATTATTCAACCATGTAGTTTATTTATCAAAAAAGAATACTGATTTCCTGGTTTTTTGGCTGGCATGAAATGTACCCCTAAATATAGAATGACTCCTAAATGCTTCACTTTCAGTTGATTGTGGAATATCTAGCACAGCTGACGTTTTACGAACTGACTAATTGCAAAGGTGACATCCAATCATAGAAAAATATGAAATATAGTAATAAAGTAATAAAAATCACAACTCTACACCAAAACTATGTCTTGACATATCCCTGAATCTCATTGTCTATAAAACCTGAAAAATCTATCCGTTAGTACAGTGGTACTAGGAGAGAGATCCATGAACTGAACTAAAGAGCTGACGATCTCAATCAGGTGGGTTAAATAAGGGAGACATGTAAAATGTGCAGAACAGGGGCCCCCCAGGACCAGGATTGAGAACCACTGCGTCAGTATTTCCATTCATCTTAATGACAGTTGACTGGCAAATGATACTAAATCCACATAGTTTTCTTCAGTCATTTTTTTCTTTGTTCAGCCTTTTTCTTGATACCTCTGCTAATCTATTTATTTGATAGATTTGTGTGTTTTATGCCCTCTTTTTGTTCATGTCAACTCCAGGTCAAAACCAGAGGGCTGATCACACAGCTGACTGCCTGAGGTGAGAAAACCCTACTGAGAATTTCTCCATTACGTCTGAGGCTGAAAGTGAATTTATTGTTCTGTGGATGTTTGTTAAAGTCAGTATTTCTACTGTGAAAAACTGTGGATATTTGTCCACAAATTAAGCTTGATTTAACATGAAATGTGGAGATTGACGGATTTTCTGACTACCCACATTTACATTACAGTGCTGACTGTTTGATGCTCAGAATCTTGGCTGCCCACATACGATATTGCAATTAAAAGAACGTAGGTGTCATGCAGGTTTTGTTTCATGTTCATGTTTTCAAGTCTCTTATTTTGTAGTTAGTTCATAGTCATGAGGTGTGTTCGACCTAAGCGCTGCACAGCTCGATCAGATTCTGACTTGAAGCAGTGCATGATGGTTAGAAATTGTGTCCAAGCTGAGACGGTGCCGGCGCCATTTGACTGTCACGTGTGGAATCAAAGTACCACGATAGCAATTCGAGAGCGGCTAACACAGCCATCGCAGTTTCTCCAGAGCTAAGCCAAAACAATATGACCAGGAACAAATAATAGATTTGTGAGACCAACGATTGCCTGTTAGATACCCAAAACTAATTGTATCTCATGTTTAATCACTACAGAGACATCAGACCCAGTGGCAAATGTCAGAAGGACTAGCTGAGCGAAGGCTGCTCTATATGGGATACATGAGCACTGAGTGCCCAGTGATCACCTAGAGCTCACAAATTGTCAAATAGGCACTATCTTTATAAATAAACCACGGATTTGAGTTTGTAAACAACTACATTTTTGCCTAAAAACTCTTAAAACTACATTTCATGACACAATAACAGTACTATAGAGAAAATTATGCAGTTTTTGGGAAATTACATTTCACAAGTCCACAATAACAGACAAGAACACATGTATAAAATATAAAAATAATCAAAGTTCTGCAGTGAGTTTAGCTCCACCCTTTTAGCACCCTTTCGCAAAAAACTGGTTTTCACTTAAATTTACAGGAAAAATACCATAATTTCATTAACTGATATAATGCTAATGTACCAACCTATTGAAGTACTAAAATCTGTTTTGTACCTTTGTAATAGACTGATAACCACCAAAAGCAGGTGATGATGAGAAAATCACATGATGAACCAAAACTCATCACAAACAGCTTTTAAAAATTAACATATATAGAGGTGCACAGTGTCATTTACACAAACACTAAACACCATCATGGTAACACAAACTGAAATAATGCAATAAACATTAATTTAACAACATTAGTAACATACAACCCTAATGTAGAAAAAACTAAGAAGAAAGAGTTATTTAAACAAAAAAAAAAAAAAACATAAAAGTAACAGACACAAATGTAACAGAGAATTCTGGGAATTTTACGGTCTTTTACTGTTAAACATTTAACAGGTTTTTACTGTAGCATTTTTACAGTTTTTTTAATAGTTAAATTCACTGTAATTTTTTACAGTGTTCTTACCATCTTTGGCGTAGACAAAGTATTTTGAAAGTACACATTATTTGGCAGCATGCTTTAGCAAAGTGATTCGAAGTAAAAAATTTTGGAAGATTTTTACTGTTCCATTTGTTTTTCCAATGCCTGACAAATCTTGCTTGTGAGATATAGTATGTATACACCTTATGTAGCCCTGTCCCTTTTCAGTGCTGCACTTGTTGTCTTCTGTCTACCATTTGTATTTCCACAGCGTGAAAGTATAAGGTCTTACGAATTTACAGATTGTTTGTTTTAAAATCTTCCCAGTCTACTGACATTCGTTATAACATCCCCTTCAAACAAAAAAATTACAATTACAATGTACTTGATAACTTTTGTTAACTCTACAATAAGTACATTTATTTCACCAGCTAAATAATCTTGTAAATCAACAGTGATAATGTAGTTACCGCAAAAAAAATGGAAGTTCAAAGAAAAAAGTCTAAAAATGTTTGCACATAAGGTCTATAAGCATTTGAGAAGACATTGACACCTAATGGCTATTCTTGCCAACATCCCTACTTTTGAATCGACACTGGCCATTGAGGCTTACAGATACTTACAGTACGTATGAATTATGAGACTAGGCTGGATTAACAGGTTTTTGCAGTGAAATACTGTGCACAAAAATGGCACAAATGTTTAGTGAATTTGCCAGCACAAGCATTGGTGAAATTATGAATAATGTGTCACAAATGAAGAATATGACAGAGAAAGGACAGAGAAATACCTTGACTTGTTCATTTTCCAAGTTGTTTTCCACCTTCTACCCAGAATGCCTATCATGACACTGGAAAATGTATCCAAGCAGATGGATCATTATCATGTCCAGTATCTGTGGTCCAAACTATTTAAAAGGACACAGACAGAGAGTGAGGGGGAGAGAGAGTGAAACAGAGAGAGATGGATGGATAGATACAGAGCCCAAAATGGTGGCAAAAGTTTTCTGGATCAAAACTGTTACTTCACACCTCAGAAGGAGTCTTGTGACACTGTCACACAAAGACACATGTTTTATACCGCTTAATATATATGAAGATGGTTTTATATCTATATATTTGAGTTTTAATGGTTTTACATGTTGTCTTAGCCATTTTAATCCTCTTAATTATTTTAATGTGTGTATTTTTTTAAATGTTCATAGGTCTGCCTGATTAATCGCATGACAGGAACCAGGAAGTAGACCAGTATAAAGCAAGCAGCATGACAAACAAACAGGGTCATTGACCAAAGTACTGAACACGCTGGATTGAGGAGTTGTTTTAAGGATTTACCATTCCAGCATCACACCTGTCTTGGATTATCACTTTATTTGGATTATATATATATATATATACACCGGTGGACACTTTTATATTAGAACTTACAACATGCTGGATTTCTTAAGGACCATTTTAACAGTATGGAACTGAAAGACTCTAACTAGGCTTAACTAGGCTTTTAACAGCCAGGATTTCTATTTTTATTGTTTTATTGTGTTGTTTTAAGTTCCTTGTGAATATTGTAAATACGCTTTATTTATTTATTGTACTTTTTTTCGTTGTCTCATCTTTTTAAAATACTTATTTTATCTCACACAGTATAATCTGACCCCATTTCAATTATTGTAACGTCTTCAGACAAGGCCGATCGTTACAGTCTTATTTCAAGTTATGCAGACAGGTCCTGTCCCAAGTTGTATATGTGATGTGCACTCTTGTGTATTTCTGGGACACATGCACACAAAGGTCCCAGAAATACACAAGAGTGCACATCACATACACAAGTGCCCCATTTGTCACTTTAGGTTTCAAAAGAGTGTTAATGAGAACCTTCTTTGCAGCCGCTATGCTCATTTGATGGTCACAGTTGCTGAGCCTGCATAATGTGGACTCCACAGTAGAGCTGTGCCAGTCATCAACACAACTATGGCAGAGTACCACCTGATGTACAATCATATTCTTGCGCATACAAAGGTTGCTGTTTTACATGGATATTGGGACACGAGTGAAGTACAAAGCCTCATTAAAAAAGAAATAACAATTTAGCAACCAAATGTTCCAACAAGTCATTAGATACTACGATACAACACACTTTCATGGCATTTCTTACTTTTTTTTTTTGATTGACGCAGGTAAGACAGGAAGTGTTACACACCCCAGGTCCTTATATCTGATCCTATTCTGATTTCCCATGGGTCTATTGGCCACTGTCCACCATCACCTACACACCAACACACAAAATCTGATCTTTCATCAGCACCATGACTTACTGTCTAATTCCAGTGCCAAGAAAATTAGGCCCATGAACACGCTCTTATCTTACACCTCGAAAAAACACATTTCAGAATGAAATGAATTTCTGTTCTGTTTCAGTGTTTAATGGTGTTGGTGTTAGTTAATCATGTTGGTATTATCAAAAGGCCTTATGTGGAATTAGATTTTCCCAAGTGGAGGTAGCCAAGAAATGTTGGATAAAGTTTGATTAGTCTAAATTAGAAACAGGCCAACATTTCAGTAGACTAACTGAAAGATGTGTGGATAATAATGTTTTAATGGACCATATTCACAGGCTGTGATGACATGTTTACATTTTTCAATGGTCTTCAGCACCATAAATCCTGCAAAGAGGGTTCCTACACATTTTCCATTTCAAAATTCCATACTTTTCCAGACTCAAATTTTCATACCTTTCAGTAGTTTTTCAGACCATATTTAACATAAATGGTTCATGGTTCAAATAATAATAAAAGATAAATACAAAATACAGACTTTTACATGCACACAAGAAATTTTTTGTGCCCTCAAGAAACTATTCACATGCACATGGGAATTTTTTTTTTGCATGCATATGCATTACAATTTCTAGTTTTATATAACCTGTTTCCTTTGTGCATCACTGCCATTTTACTATGAATAAAACAAGAGCATGGATGCACATGAATTAACAGAGATCTGCTTGCTCAGAATTTTACTTTTCATATTTAATTTCAGGATTTTTCTCCATATAATGGACTGATATGGTGACTTGAGTTTGAATTTCCAAAATGCAGTTTAATGCAGCTTCAAACAATCCCAAATGCAGTTGTAAACAATCCCAGCCAAGGAAGAAGGGTCTTATCTAGCGAAATTTTCATTTAAAAAATACAATTTAAATACTTTTTAATATCAAACGCTCATCTTGTCTTGCTCTCCCTGAACTCTGTATTATGTATTATTATGAACACTGTACAACTGTGTATTATGGTTTAAAACAGTTAGAGTATGTCAAAACACTCTGATTGTATTTTCTCCCTCAACTTCAAAAACCATTTCAAAATCATCCTACATCACTGCAGAAGTTCCGACCCAGTCTTTGCAAAGTGAACCTGCAAAGAAGATCAAATACCCTTAACAAAAAAAAGGTAAAACAGCGATATAGGATGATTTTGAAGTTGAGGGAGAGTTTTTTGACATACCCTAACTGTCATGACCCGGAAAAAACGAGTGTTTGACATTAAAAAGTATATAAATTGTATTATTTTTATGAAAATAACCGATTGCTAAATAAGACCCTTCTTCCTCGGCTGGGATCGTTTACAACCGCATTTGGGATCGTTTGAAGCCGCATTTAAACTGCATTTTGAAAGTTCAAACTCGGGGCATCATATCAGTCTATTAAGACATGAACATCTTGGATAACAAGGGGGTTTGTACATTATCTGTAAATTGTTGTTCTGGAAGTAGAGTTGTCCTTTAACTATTCTTTTTTGTAACTTGATGTAAAGGTGATATAATATAAAGCATAGTGTTATAAATGTGCATACATTTTGAAGAGCCGCTTTAACGAGCCGTAGGGTGGCGGGTATAAACACAAGCATTGACTAGAGTGGCCGCTTCAGAGCAGTAACGCAGCGCAGACGTGTGCAGTACAGGGGGTTGAAACACATGCTGAAGCTGCGATCTACTCTGGTTGCCGTATCAGAGCCGTAACGTGCCGCAGACGCATGCAGTGTGTGGTAAGAGATTTATTCATCATACAGTGTAGATAGCTTCACTTATAACGCGAGTGTTTTTTAAAATGTATAAACTTACACTAGAATAGGCTAGGCTAATCAGTGATGATGTTCTTTGATAATGTTAGGCTGCTCTTAGCCTTATGCTGGAGCTGGTTTCAGGCAATGAAACTAAGTATGTAAAATAATTAAAGAAATTAGCACGATAATATTATGTATCGGTGATCTCGCAGGCTGAGGATGGGACTCAACACTTCTGTAGCATATTATTTACTCACCCTCCATGCATCCTAGATGTATATGACTTCCTTCTTTCAGACGAATGCAATTTGGAGTCTAATAAAGTCTAATAAAGTGCATCCATCCATAATAAAAAAGTGCCTCACATGGCTCCCGGGGGTCTCCTGTAGTGAATCCATGCATTTTTGTAAGAAAAATATCCATTTAAAACGTAAGATTCACTATTAATCTAGCTTGCGCTAACTGCATTGACATGAGCATAGCAGTACTAAAACACAGTCTAAGCTGTTCGCCAATCGCAATGCACTGGGATAGCTAAGCAATCATAACATATTTCCTTTTTTCGGAAGGCTGGCCTTCATTAAACCCGGAACTAATTGAGCCTTTTGTGCCAAGCTGGGAAAAAGGTATTGTAATAATGTAAATTATGCGAAAAATAATGCGTTTTTCAAACCACCAAGCTTGAGAGCATGTTCTAGTACACCCACAAAACAAAACCAAGACTTTGAAAAGGAGCATAATAGGACCCCTTTAATGGTTTCTTGTGCGCACATAAAAGTCTGTATGTATATATATATATATATATATATATATTTTTTTTTTTTTTTTTTTTTTGCAAAGGTCCCTGAGGCTAATTTTGCATAATGAAATTAAATCTGTTTACAAAGGGCTAATTTTTCCAGTTTAATTGCAAAAAATTCCCATTGCCCGAAGACTCTATTTTGCACTTTAAGTTCTGTGTTGAATCATCCAACTACATCTGGGTTAGTTCCAAGTACAGATTTGTGTGAGAAGTTTTGTAGCTTCTTCATAGACAAGATTATTGGATTATTGATTATTGTCCTTCTAGTCTGTCTGCTTTTTCAGACTATATCTCACTTTGATTTGCTGGCTGTGATTTGTACTATTAACCACTTGTTCTCTTGATGTTATTTCTGCTTTCCTATTTCGTGAGGTATTGGATGTTGTTTTACCAAGTGTACTTTCCATATAATACATGCCTCTCTGTTTAGCAGCACTGTTCCATCTTGCTTTAAACATACTGTGGTTCAAAAAAACAAAAAAAAAAAACAAATCTACTCTTCTGATCTTCATAACTATAGACCCATTTCTAAGTTGCCCTTTTTGCTGAAAGTTTTGGAAAAAGTGGTTTTAAACCAACTTACTCTGTGTTTAATCTCTAACAACATCTTAGACCCTTTTCAGTCTGCTTTTAAGGCTAAGCACAGTACTGAGTACTGTTCTGCTGGATTTAAGTGCAGCCTTTGACACTGTGGCCATTGCTTTCTGTTAAAAAGATTATATCACGAAGTTGGTATCTGTGATGCTGCCTTAGACTGGTTTGAGTCCTACCTTTCAAACAGCAGTATATCTGTAGAAACTGGAGAATTTTCATCATCCCCAGCTCACAACCCCTGTGGGGTGCCACAGGGTTCGATTCTGAGTCCAGTTTTATTTTCTCTTTACATGCTTCCACTGCGCTAGATCTTTGAGCGTCATAAGATTTCCTATCATATCTATGCAGATAGACAAACAGCAGACTGATAAATACAGTGCTTTTTTGGAGGCATTTGAAGTCTAACAATCACTCTTACATTAAAAATCTGGGGGTCATCTTTGATTCTGATCTGAAGTTTGACAGACAAATAAATTCAGCGCCAGCTTTTTCCAGCTAAAGCAACTTCGAAAGTTAAAATCCCTTCTTACTTTTATGGATTTGGAGACCGTCATGCTTTTATCTCCTCAAGGCTTGATTACTGTAATGCCTTGTATGCTAGAATTAGTCACGTCATCACTCTCATGATTACAGATAGTCCAAATTGCTGCAGCTCGTTTTCTGACTGGGACAAAAAAAGAGGGAACATACAGTGCCCTCCACAAATACTGGCACGCTTGGTAAATTTGAGCAAAGGCAGCTATGGAAATAAATCTGCATTGTTTATCCTTTTTATCTTTCATTAAAAAAATTCACAAATTTCTAATCTTTCATTGACGTAAAAGGATAAAAAGTGGGGGGAAACTCTCATGATGAAATAAATGTTTTTCTCTTGTTCACGTTGGCCACAATTATTGGCACCCAATTATTGCAAAGTCCTTTTCCCAAGATAACAGCTCTGAATTTTCTCCTATAGTCCCTGGTGAGTTTGGAGGACACCTAACAAAAGATCAGTGACCATTCCCTCATACAGAATCTCTCCAGATCCTTCAGATTCCCAGTTCCATGTTGGTGCTTTTCCTCTTCAGGTCAGGGAACTGGGACAGCCATAGCAGAAGCTTCATTTTGTGCTCAGTGACACATTTTTGTGTTTGTTTTGGATCATTGTCCTGATGGAATATCTAAACACGGCCCATTATAAGATTTCTAACAGTGGCAGTTTTTTTTTAATCTCATAGTATTTGATAGAATCCATGATGCCATGTTTCTAAACAAGATGTCCAGGATCTCTGGCAAAAAAATAGGCCCAGAACATTAAAGATCCAGCAGTTTATTTAAATGTGGACATGGGGTACTTTTTTTCCCTGTTTGCACCAAACCCATCTTGAGTGTTTGCTGCCAAAAAGCTCTTTTTTTAGTTTCATCTGACAATAGAAGCCAGTCTCATTTGAAGTTCTAGTCGTATCTGACAACTAAATATGCTGGAGTTTGTTTTTGGATGAGCGAGCAGGATTTCTCTTAAAACCCTCCTAAACAACATGTGGTGATGTAGGGGCTATTTGAATTTTTTTTAGGCTTTCTGACCCCAAGACTCAACTAATCTCTGCAGTTCTTCAGCTGTAATCCTTGGAAAGTCTTTGGCCACTCAAAGTCTCCTCCTCACCATCCATTATGAAGATATAGACACATGTCTTCTTCTAGGCAGATTTGTAAAATGTTTATTTTTTTATTTATTTTTAATTAGTATTAGTGCAAAACAAACAACATACGGTGAACTCAAAACACAAAAACATTGATAGAACGGCAATGACAATAATCAGAAATGACAACCTGTAGTATTTGAGTAGTAGTAGCACAATTAAGGGAATTTGGCCTTTGTGTTCCTCATATTTAAAATCCTACAGGAAGTTATGGCTGGACAGTTTTATGCTCCTAGCTCCACCCTGGTGTGCTAAAAAAAAAAAAAATATGAATGGGAGTATATTTCAGAGATATTTTACTCATAATAATTTCTAGGGATACCAATAATTGAGACCAACTTGAACTAGAGAAAAACATTTCTTAATGAGATTTCCCCCTTTGCTCATATTTACCAAGGGTGCCAATATTTGTGGAGGACACTATTTCACCCATCCAGGCCTCTCTCCATTGGCTCCCAGTGAAACAAAGAATTGATTTTAAGGTTTTAACTTATGTGTTTAAAGCTCCAGATAAACTTTTAAATTTTTATTGTCCTCAGAGATTACTCTGATCTTCAGTTCAGCTGTTACTTAATGTCCCAAAATCTCATTTGAAAACTAAAGGAGATAGGCATTTTTCATGTTTATGCTCCAAAACTTTGGAACACACTACCCCTAGAGCTTCTCCTACATTAAATGTCTTTAAAGCATCAATTAAAACATATCTGTTCTCTCAGGCGTATTTATAACTTGGTTTTAATTTTGTATGCATCTCTTTACTGCTAGGGGTAGCAGTCAGTGATGTAGCAGGTTATGATTATTTTTTGACTATTATAGTTTTTATTCCATTATAAGTTTTATTATTTAAGTCATTAGATAAAATACTGTTTTATTATGTGTGTACTTTGATCTGCTTGTGAAGCACGTTGGTCAACATTCATGTGTTAAGGTGCTATTCAAATAAACTTTGACCTTGACGAAAAAGAGCATCTTGAATTCATTCAGTCATATTTAACAATCACTAACGAATCACTAAACAGCTGCCATGAAACCTTGCTTCTTGTACGAAAAATCTATTTTCATTAAATTCTTTTCTGTTATAAAAAACTAAATAGGGGCAAAAGTCTGGAAACACAAATAATTTTCCATACTCTGCTTAAATTAAATTCCATATATATTCCATATTTATATATATTCTTTTTTACAGTACAAATAAATATATTTGGTACACTTTAAAGTAATATGCCTTCTTTGCATTCACTAATAAAAAGGTTAACATTAGCTAGGTCCACACTGGATTTGTAGGCAAAAATCAAGCTGTAATTCTAACTGAACAAAATTTAACACACACACACACACACACACACACCTTTTCATGCTTACTGTATAGCAGCTTAAAGTAAAGTGTTTTAAAGTACAATGTACAGTAAATGTAATATAAATAAATTACTTGAGTGGAGAGCTGGTGCAAACATTCACATCGCTATGACCAGATGTTTCTTAACTGCAGTTTTCTCATCGCTCTCATTTTTGTGTTTTATAGCCTGTGACCAAAAGCAGGGTAGGAACAGTAGAACAGGAACAATACAGAGGTAGAAAGGCAACAAGGCATTTCCAAATTCAAAGATCATGCCACATCCTGTCAAATGATATGACCATCTGATCAATTAATTTTTGAAGGAAGCATCTGTATCCTTCACTGCCTATGGTATCCCACAATCCTATGTGTTTGATTCTGTGACAGATAAGAAAAAAAAAAAAAAAAGAAAAAAGCATCTGAAAGTTATGGTTTGTGATCAACTTGTTACACTTTTGATGTCCTTTCTATCAAAGAAATTAGTGTAATAGTTGAATATTCACTTAATCACCAAGTTTCTCTCCATTTAGCGGTATATCTTTAATTTTGCCTGTGCTGCCTAAGCTTTCGACGTAGCCATATTCTTATAAGCAGTCTTTTTCTATTGCATTGCATTTGAGAGGGCTGAATTTTGCATTACAGTGCAATACTGATGAAGCCACATTGCAGGCCTTTATTTAAGAGCATATGAAATCAAAAAGACTACTAAAAAATAAGCCACCATTCAGCAATTTTGTCAGTGTCGCATTTTGTGGGATTTATGCTTGAAAACAGCCACTGAAAATGGACTGCAATACACACTCATGCATTGCAAGTGTCTCAAATTAACCTCGTCGCACAATCCATTGAAAGCAGCCTCTTTGAGGTAGTAGCGCTTTTGGCTATAAATTTAAATCATTGAGTTTGTGCCTAAAAATATGAGATGGGAGCCTTTTTTGCTTTGCCAGTTAGCTCTGACTCTTAAAAGGCAAGTGTACATGTACATAGAGCCCCATTTTTTCCCCAATTTCTATTATACCATTTCTAACATTTTACTACATACTCAAAATAACTAATTGCTTACATGAACTGCACATTTAGTAGTCTGTGAGCAAATATCCACCCTGTGTGGATAAAGAATTTTATATAGGTTTGTGAACTGGATTTCATTTGGGGGGTGGAAACCACCCTAGAACATATATCACTCATTCGGGAGTTATGTGCACACCAAATAAACTTTGCACTGCAGAATCTGACATGTTGAAAACTTGGCTAAACTTGTTGCTACAGGAGAACCCATCTACTGCTGGGCAAAGATGAAGTCACTAGATCCACACACACCCCCAACAAACCACACAACTTGCTAATATTTAAATACTTTTACTGACACTTTTTGCCATTCACGATACATCACTCAGCAATCACAATGGGGCCAATGGTTGCTCTCCCTTCTGATACCAGGCCTTAAAAATAAATTAAATAAATTAAATTAAATAAATGGGGGGTATATTAAAACAAGACAGGTTACCAGAATCAGATAGTGCTCGTCCTTTCCTACTGACACCACATGTCGTGTCACAGCACATGCACACCTGGTCATTGTCATCTACAGAAGTCCATCTGTTGAGAACAATCAAAACCGTTTAACCATTTTGGACACTTCTTGATTTTTTTTTTTTTTTTTTTAAATAGACTAGGTTTTAAAGCACCCATTCGTGAAGGAGCAAGCCTTGCTCTCTGGACTTGTGGGGGCTGAGGCCGTGACTGCCTTTAGAGCACATGTGATATACACCTACAGAAGAGGAAACATGATCAGTAAATTAACTCACCGACAGAACTACAACCCAAATTACATACCAAACCACAATCATCTTGCTGAAATCTGAAAGCCTCCAACTGAAAATGCAGCTTGTCATTCTGAACTCGATGCAAGAAACTGGAGGCGGAGCCTGTAAGCTTTGAATCTACCATGCACCTGCAGAATAAAATAAAAATAAAAATAAAAATAAATAAAAACCCCCAACACACAAACCACACACACCCCTTTAGGCTCAATTTCCAGCATGGGAATTTAAGGAAATCCTTTACTAACCCATAGTTCTGAATAAAGGAATATCTTGGCGAAGTGTTTACGTCAGGGCTCGCAGTAGCAACACAACTATCCACAAATACACGCAGAGGAACATGGTTGTACAGCTTTACAGAAGCTTCAATGTTCAAGAACTGCCCCAAGAAGTACTGATTGGATGGCCTTTCAAACATCCAGTCATCTAAAACGAATGTCATGTTAGCAGCGCTTCCTAGACGTTTCTAAAATTAACATTTAAATACACATTACCCGTCACAAGCTTCAATGAGAACACCAGAAACTCCTCTGCAACTTTAGTTGCAGCAAAAGGAACCCAAGATGGCAACAAGACATCGCTGCTTACATTGTGCAACCTATTGCGAGAAGTAAAACAGAATTAAGTAGTGTTACTTTTGGCCAAACGTCTTAGATACAGTCGTATATACTACCTTGAATAGTGGCACTCAATTCCAAGCATTACTGGAAAATGCCAGGTCAAAGGTGCCATAGGAGCCTGCATTAGTTGTTTGGACTGAATGCTTCCAGGCTCCTGAAGAAGCTTCCATGAATCTACCCCAGCAGGGCTCATTGCAGGTCTTGGAGGCCTAAACGTAGCTGATGCCTGTGGATCTTGAACAGATTGTTGGGGAGCTAAAACTGGTCACTGTTGCTGTTGAAATCTTTTTGGATCCTGGCCTTGTTGAAACCCTGAACACTGTGCCAAAGACAAATCAACTGCAATAAGCAACAACCATCCAACACTTTTAAAAACCATTAGCCCCATGGCTGAGAAAACCTGAAATCTCCAGAACAATTGTTGTCCTTCTGCGCTGCCTCTTTCAAGGGGAGGAAGGTAAAAAGGCTCCACCCCTTTTTGACATGCTTAACGATTTTCCAGACTTGTTTCATTGAAGGCATTGTAGACACCAAAAAAGTAGAACCTAGAGCCAGGGCTTACTTGTTTTGCTTCTCAGTTAAATGGTCCACTGAAAATCAAAGAGTTAACCAAGAAAGAAACCAAATTTTTTTATTTTACAAAAATAAGCAAACCATGGTCCAGCAATATGCCAGATATGTCTTTTGTTTCTAAATGTTTCTTGAATAGTGGTAGGTTCATGCTCTTGACAGCCAGTAATTCATTGTACAAAATGCCTTGTGGTTGGTACCAACCGACCTTGCATCCCAGTTCACATACAGTAAGCTTCACTCTAAATATTACCTAAGATTTAAATTAATGTCCCAAATACAAAGTACTATATGATGAATAGAGTGTCCCATAGATACTAGGATGGGTCTACTCTTTTCAAGGGATATTCAAACAATCAATAATCCATGTATACTGTAGATATATATACATGCTAATATTGCTAATGCTAATATTCCTCAGAATCCACTTGCAGTGTAGAAGAGGATTTTTCTTGATTTTGTTTTTAAAATATAAAAAAGAAAAATAACTGAAGGACTAAAGAAAAATACAAATCCTCATATTTTAACCATACATAATAAGTAGAGTCTTTGCACTAGAGTTGAACTAGTGTTTAAAATTTTGAAAAGAACACATAGTGTAAGAATGAACAATGCAGTAAGAATGTGGAAAAAAGGTAAGATGATATGAAGTCTCAACAAAACTAGTTTGATCCTTTTGGTTGAAGTGGGTGGATCAGAGTATATGTATAAATGTCTTTGTGTGTATATGAATGGGTTTAAGTGTACTTGCTGATTGTTTTGATGAATATATGATTGTGTGCATTATAGCATCAGTGTGTGTGGAGGGGGTGTGAGTGTGTGTGTCGCTATGTATTCACTGATCTCACATCCACTATGGCTGTTTCTCACTAAAACCAATAAAAATTGATTCACAGGTTATAGTCACTTTGTAGACATAAATCAAATCATTTTAATATTAATTTCATTCATTAACATCAGTGTTCATAAAACATCTCAACCTGTTATGCAACTAATTCATGAGGTTCCTGCTGATATAATTCAAGACCTGATGTAAATTGCGATGGACATTAAATGAAAAAAAAATCCTGTGTTCTGCAACTCTGAAAGATCTTCAAAATAACTTTGAATATTATCATTTGATAGTCTTAATTTAATAATAGGTGCAAGTTTATGAGGCTACCATTAACATACCTCTGCATTTAAAAGGTAAATTGTGGGCTTCCTCCTCTTCCTGTCTAGTTGGTTATCATGTCTCTCTTTTGTGATGCCTATAGCTCAATCAGATTAAGTTAGGAGTCATATTTTCATTGTGATTGGTTGATCAGGGACTAATCAGTGACCAGGCATTGCTCATATTATAAAAACATAACATTTTATTGGTTTAAACAAACAAAAAAAAAAATCACGTGATTTTCTTTTTTAATGGACACAGGGTCTGAAGGGGCTAATATCTGCTAAATCTTTGTGATAAAGACACAAACAGTCTACTCAATATAAGTAACTTTGCAAGTACATGACAACTTATTCTAACCCTACCAATACATAGACATGGCGGTGCAGAATTACTTATAGTCAACAGAATGTATTAAAGGGACGATCAAAATGTGGTGAAACCAAAAAGTGTCACAAAGTGTTTGAAGCTTGAATGTTGGAAAACTGCTTTGCTCATGTTGTAAGATATCAAAATTGTGATGTAATGGAAGTAGCAACAGATATTCTGTCTTGTTACATGCATCTAAAATGCTATTAAGAAAGAGATAGCAAAAGACTGTACAACATTCACGTTACATGATTTGACTGATTTTTACGTTGAAAGGGAGACAATGCACTGCATTAAAAGAAATGAACATTCATTTTTGAGAACCACTTGCTCACTTCAGAAATTAAACAAAATAAATCCGTTGAGAGAGGGGCCCTATGCAGCTTGTGTATAGGGAGGATCGGCTCGGCATAGAAAGGTTAAACGTAACCGGATGGTTTAAGATTCCAGAATGCATGTAATGGTTTCATTGCTTTAAATTTTATGACCTTACTCAGGTACCAAGTTTTAAAGGTATTTAGCACATTCTCCCCCCCATTCTCTTCATAACGGTCACTTTTGGAACCAAGAAATCATGACTGTCAGCAAACACCACAAATTTCAGTGCCACTAGTAATTAAACTCCAGTGCCTACATCCATTAGGTGTCAGTGCAGGTACGAAAGCACAGGCATTTCACTCTGTAAATAACCAAACACTGTCCTCTAGAAAGAACAAAAGACATGCCACAGTATCTATTTGAAATCTTTATTGTCCACTTCTTACAATCCACATCAGTCAGAGACTACAATGGGGCCAATGGTTGCTTTCCCTTCTGAAACAAGACCTTAGGGGGTGAGGGGGAAAGAATCACAGGCATTGTTATAGGTTATCTATAGAATCAAGCGATCTTCTGATCTTAGGAGACATTCTCACCTGAATCAGATAGTGCTCGCACTTTCCTGCCAGAGCCACATATGGAATCACAGCACATGCACACCTGGTCATTGCCATCTGCGGAAAGCCATCTATAAAACAGATAAGAAATGGTTACCCATTCTTAATATAGCTTATGTGGTAGAAACTTGTAGTCAGGATATACCCATTGGCAAAGGAGCAAGCCTTGTTCTCTGGGCTTATGGGGGTTGAAGCCATAACTGCTCTCAAAGCACATGTGATGTAGACCTATAAAAGGATTAAGCAAATTTTTTTTTTTTTTTTTTTAAAAAAAAAGTGCAGAAAAACAATCAGCTCTTAGTACTGAAGTACAGCATCACTACATACCTGACCACTATTTGCTTGCTGGAACCTGAAAGCTTCTAACTGAAAGTGCAGTTTGTCGTTCTGAACTCGCTGCATAAAACTGGAAGTAGAGCCTGTAAGCTTTGCATCAACCAGGCACCTGAAGCAAAAGGGAAGGACGTGATGTATGGAGTCACATACTCGGAATTTGTGCTCTGCATTTCCCCCTTTCAAGTGCACACAAAAGCAGCGAGTAGTGAACAAACACACTCAGTGCAGTGGCCAGCCATTTTTGCTGCAGTGCCCAGGGAGCAGATGGGGGTTTGGTGCCTTGCT
>JAHKKF010538067.1:5011-16277 GCA_019740295.1 Labeo calbasu
TTTTTTTTTATCAGTGAGTGACAGAAAAATCCGAAGGCCATCCGTCACTAATTACACTAGGGTGATCTATTGTGACTCCTAACTGTAATTCCCACTCCTGTCCAGTTGGTGAAGAGTGCGCTCCAGTGTGGCAGCAGAGCACTGGATCCAGAACAAAAATTAAACGAATCTTTTGTGATGCGTTTGATTACTCACAGACCAGAAGTTACCAGAAGCTACAACGCCACACACAGAGCAGCAAAACGTTATTTATTGCTTGAATTTCCTAATGAAATTAACAGAATATGATTTATTGGATGGGAGGCGCACTACTGTTTATTTATCAAAAGAAAACAGCATAGACCAAAATATCTATCGGGATTTACGATTCCATATTTCGTTCATAAAAATTAGAATATATTAAAATCGCTGTCACTGCCAGGTGTGGTGTTAAACATGAAAAGTTAAGCAGTCTCATTTGTTCATCTGTCTATATCCTCCTGTAGTTTCGTAATTAAAAATGAAAATGTAAACAAAAATAAAAGCAATTAAATGTGTTATTATAATTAAAATATGAACATTTAAATGATGGGCAAAAATAGATTATTACAGAATTTTTAAGACCCTGATAAAGTCTAACGCAACCTCTGCTCTGAGGGGAACTGTCTGTTTTCAGGAAAGTTTACATGGCGTTTTCCTTTCATGTAGCATCTGTATAATGCATTATAAAGCAGTGTTAATAAGCGTAGTGGAGCTACAGCGGTAACAAAGGAAAGACTATCGCTGCTTGGCGTTGAGCCCTGTATTAAACAGCTTCCACACTTTTTTTCCGTGGTTTAGACATTATAATTTAGCAGAATAATGTCCAGGTAGCTGACCAAAATGTGATGTAGGTGCAAACCCTCTATTCCCAGTGAGCAACTGACACTTCACAAAAATCCCGCCCTCCTTAGTTACTATTTCTATGTCCAACAAACAATGCTGTTCTCATGCTACACATGTTCTCATGCAGTGAAAAATACATTGCGGAGCAAAGAGGAAACTGCCGACAGACAAGACAGGGCATCTTACTTCTGGTATGAAACAAGGTCTCAGCTTTTAATTTTGTCTTTTTGTAAGAAATTCAAACAATAAATACCATTTTGTGGCTCTTTTAATGTGATGTGACAGATCACTGTATTGCCTTATTAGATCAATGGACACACAACCCGATCGTCTTTTCTTGAATGAACATCAAAACATATTTTATTTCAATTATGGAAAGACGTCAATACACACAATTGTTCAAGTTAAATACACAGAAGTTGATCTACTGTCCTGTCTGACTTGTTCGTCTGACAAAATAGCAGATTTAGTGTTATGATTGGTCAGATCGCCTGTCAATCAAGCTGTTCGGTGAATGGCTGTCTGGTCATCAAAACTGATGTCAATTTGATGTCTTTTAAACATCAACTGCCTTCTTGATCAAGATGTTACAGCATCAAGTCTTGCCCTAATATTTGACATCAAACTAATATCAAGGTGCCCCTGGGTTGCAAAGCAATAAGCTATTTTGAAAGGGAATCCCATATTTTTGATGGGAAGTTCAGATCGTTTTACTAATGTTTAATAGCTAAATTCCCCAACACATCTACTTAAGCAATTTACTTGCCCCATTGTCATCCAAGATGTTCATGTCTTTCTTTCTTCAGTCGATACGAAATTATGTTTCTTGAGGAAAACATTCAGGAATGTTCTCCATATAGTGCCCCAAAGTTTGAACTTCCAAAATGCAGTTTAATTGCAGCTTCAAATGGCTCTAAACGATCCCAGCCAAATAAGAGGGTCTTATATCTAGCAAAACGATCGGCCATTTTTTTAAATAAATTAACTTTTTAAACTCAAACGCTCATCTTTTTCCGGTTCAATACAGTCAATACAGTTAGGGTATGTCGAAAAACTCCCATATCGTTTTCTTCCCCACATAGGCGTCACTAGGCCATTTTTAGGGGGGCTATAGCCCCCGTAAATTGACTACTCAGCCCCCCTAAAATTTTGAGATTAGCTCTATAAACTGTACACGAATTCGTGATCGCCTCAGTCCCCCTTAAATTTCATATGAAAACTGCGGCAGACTTGGATTGGCTCCTCCCCGTCTTTCTTTCAGCTTCAATTCGCAGACCGCGGTGGCGCAGAGCGAAAAACAAAGGACAAGGTCTGTGTTAATTGATAGATTGTTATAATATCTGCATCTGTGCAGTTTAAATATATAAAATATCATGGAATATAAAATATCAAGCACATAAACGCATACTTTATAAAACGATCATGTTGCCATTTTCATTTGAAAATGTAACTTAGTTATAGTTTTTAGAGCATGTGGCAAAGATGTTTGTATAATTCACCTAAGGAAAGAGGCTTGTACTAGAAATGCAAACACTAATATTTTGCATTTGTACACTAAACAGGTGTGTGTGTGAGAGAGAGAGATCAGAAAGATTTGTATTTTGCTTATTCAAGTACTCGAATGTTATACCTATCTATACAATACAGTGGGATATTGCAATAAGTATAGTATACCTATCAGTCAAACATTTTTATTTATTTATTATTTGTTATTATACCCTCATTGGGTAAAAAATGAAAATTGCTGCTTGAAGTACCGGCCCAGTGTTTTGACGTTGAAGAAGAAAACGAGACAGGAGTTTTTCAACATACCCAGGGCTGGAAATGGGGGGGACGCGGGGGGACGCAGTCCGGGGAGTGAATTTCGAGGGGGATGGCGTTTCAGTTCAGTTTTGTTTGGAAATTAAAGTGATTTCTATATTTTATCCATTCAAAAGATTACGAAAACGATCCTAGTTCTGCACATAAACGTAGCGCAATATAGACTAAAAACGTAGCAGAATATTTGTGTCTATGTTTCGCTGCGCGATGAACTAAGACAAGTGACAGTTTTTAATGATTATAAAGAGAGTTTGCAAACAGTTTTATACATTTTTTATTTTATACAAAAGTTAATATTAAGTGACTTACATTTTAGGAACACTGTTGCCTGACTGTGCTATATTTCGTCAACAAAAATAGTTCCAAACAAAGTCGCAGCTGAGCTACTGCACATCTATAGTCTCTGACATAGCGCTGTTTTGTTTATGAATGAATCTACGTTTTTGAATCGATTGAATTAATTATTCTGTCACAAAGACTTTGACTTACTGCCACCTACTGGCGATTTCAGTTTCATTTTTAAACTATAAATTGAGTCATTTAAATCGTTTAATATTTAAATCGTTTAATAATTTGTAAATATTCCTTAATGTCACATTTGTGTTGTTCTGTGCCTTGAGGTAAATAGTTGTTGCTGATTTCATTTGACTGGTAAAGTATTCTTCCTGATTGTAACGTATCATTTTTTATTTTATTTTAATTTATTGTTTAATTAAAATTTTTGAAAAAAAAATAAAAAAATCTATTTTTTGTCACAAAAGATGACATGCATTTAATAAAGTTAGAAAAATGGCATTACAAAATGTAAAAAAAAAAAAAACTTCAAATATCACTTTATAATGGGAAGGTTAATTTCTGTCATTAAACAGAAGGTGTTCGTAAGTTTTTGTTTTTTTTTTCTTTTTCAGTAGGAGCACACAACATACAACAAATCTTTACTTCGGCCATAATAATTGCAGGCGCCTGTCTTATTATCCAAGAAGGTTTAGTGAAATTATGAAATAAGTTTAACGTTATTATAGATTATAAACGGCTTTATAATTAAATACAACTGAATGGACACCCCACCTCCCCCCAAGCTAGAGTCCCCCCAGTGAATTTTGGCCATTTCCACCAATGAACATACCCTAAATATATTGACCCAGATTACACAGACTACACACGCGCATCTTAGAGACGAGACAAGATGAGCATTTGAGGTTAAAAAGTACATATATTGACAATTTGTTTAGAAAGTGACCGATCGTTACGCTAGATAAGACCCTTCTTCCTTGGCTGGGATCGTTCAGAGCCATTTAAAGCTGCATTTAAACTACATTTTGTTCAAACTTTGGGGCACCATTGAGGTCCACTATATGGAGAACATTCCTGAAATGTTTTCCTCAAGAAACATAATTTCTTATCGACTGAAGACAGAAAGACATGAACATCTTGGATGACAAGGGGGTGAGTAAATTATCTGTTCTGGGAGTGAATTTCTCTTTTAACCAACTCTTTATTACCACATTCAGTCTTAAATATCATGACAAAAAACCCAGGGGCAAACCTTTCTTTTTTTAATTCCAAAGTTCTTCCCATTTGCTAGTTACAGCATGAAATAAACATGAACATCTTATCATGTCTTATGTAATTTCTCAATCAGTGTCTGAAAAAGGTCAATTAAACAGTTTGTAAAAAAATGTTACATAGCCTTTCTTCTTTTTTAAGTTCCGCTAGTTAAATTAAACGGAAACTATAAAATTAAATGGTTTGACATTTACTGTCCTGTAGCTGCTGCTAGGAACTCACCGTAGCAGATAAATGGTAATTTATCTAGACAAGTCCAGTCGTTCCAGTATCCATCAGTAGACGAGTACACACAGTACTGGTTGCCACCAGCATTGTTTGGCTGTGAAGGAGACCATGAACTGAACAAGGATTTGCTCCCATCGGAAAAGACCCAGGTAGCAAACGCATTCCTCCGATAGAGTCCAATCCACATATTGTCTTTAAAGCCACTGGGTAGAGATTTTAACAGCTCAGCGAGGTCTGTCTGCTCATTAACAGTGGCGAGATCGCTGTGATACTGTCTGCAGTACGTCTGAGCGTCGGGCCAGCTCATTTTCACAGTCACCAAGTAAAACACATAAGAGTTCACACCGGAGCTTAGAGCTGCAGAAAGAAACATTAACCCATTTCATGACACATGGCATATCATTTATAATGTTTGAATCCTAAACTCAGAATTCCTTAGCTAAGTTAGATAATTGCTAAAATTCCATTGGCATTTTCTATTAAAAAAAAAACCCTATGCAGGTTTTCCCAAATGGAGATTCAGAGGAAACTTATTGAAGCCCACCTCTGGAATAAAAAAACGAAAAAGGTAGACTAATTGCAATAACTTATCACTATTAGGACTTTTCAGTTTACAATTCATAGTAAAATCTGAATGGAACTCCCAGAATTGCAAAATATAAACTCTGAATTACAAGACATGAACTCAAAATTTACTTTTTTTCTCAGAATTCCGAGTGTACGTCTCTTTTTTTCATTCTGCCACAGAAGGTAACTTCAGCGTTTTTATATCTCATATAGGTTTATATCTCATAATTTGCAAATTGTTTATTTAAAAAAAAATAACAATAATAAAAAATCTGAATTGCAAGTGAACAGCTTGTGAGTCTTTATTCACTTTATTTACACATTTGGATAATTTCCAACATTTTGTGGACAGTTTACAGAAGTATTCAGGGGAAATAAAAGTTTAAGGGTTCAAACATTTGAAAATAAAAAAATTTTATTTTAAAAAGTTAATTTATTTACTTGTTTACAAGGTTTAACACGTTAAATGACATAATTTTTAACTTAAAATTTCAGGGGGGCTTCAAGTAAATACTTTACGTCAAATGGGTTTGGCTGATTAAAAAGTTTGATAGCCGCTGGCATAACCCATAAATTAATTTCTTGAACATAATATTAATGCACATGTAAGATGCAGCTTTAAAATTTGGGATCAATTATCATTTCCAAGAGCACTGAATCTCACCTGATATCAGCACAAAGATCAAATCAATCCTCATGATGACACGCAAACAAATACTCCAACTGCTCTTTTCAGAAACAAGACAGGTTGTGTGGGATCTCTCCACTTTCTAATGCCTGTGCTGATCCACGTTTGTTGACGTGCATATTTTACATTGAAAATAACATTCAAAAAGAGGTCAGCAGAGATTTCCATTTGCAAGACACTCAAGTCACACCTCTGGCAATGTCAACAAGTTAGCTTGCACTTTTACTATGTATCTGCATGAGCACAACCCTTCAGGCACCAAACGCACATATGGTAAGCACAATAGGGTAAAAAAGACTTTCAGGATAAAAATTGATGTGTTACCTGAGTTTAAGCAATGGCTTATAAAAACACCACACGCCAAAATACGTACGTTTAGCACATAAATGTCCCACAGATGTCTTTACATATGTCTTTCATAGACATCATCCCTGATAGCACACACACATCTGGGAGACGTCTATTTGACGTCTGCATTTACAGTGTTTGCTCATCTGCCATGCATCTATAGGACATTTCCTATCAGATGTCAAATAGACATCTATTAGATGTTTTTCTGATGTTTGTGATATAGAATGTATGTAAAACTGACATCTTACAGACGTCTGTCAGATGTTTGTACGCAGCAGATGCTTTCCAGATCAAGCCATCTTTAACAGACATCATGCAGACATACGTGTGCTGTGTTGATCTGGGTTCAGTACAAGTTCACAGCATTTTTTGGCATACCTGCAAAAATATTATTAACTCCAAGCAGTTTGAGTATCCCTGCTCTGTTGTTACAAAAACGCATTTGCATTATGCCCTGTAGTTTGTTTTTGAATGACAGATGAGCTGATGATAATCTAGTCAAAGCAGGCAATGAAGCAGGATTTTTTTTTAATAAACAGGACTAAAGCAAGTTAAGCTAAATATTATCCACTCACCAGACTCGGGGTAAAGGTCGAAAATTCTAGTCCAAATGCAATGATGTTTACCTTTTTTTAGTCAAAAGAACTTTAATTGTGAAGGGATTGGCATTCGATATGGAATGTAAACAAGATCAATTCTGTATGGAACGCACCGGTTTCCCACTGCAGTATTTTCAGAGCTCAAACCATAGGTGTGTTGGACTTAACGCAGCGCTGCGCAGCTCGATCAAATTCTGACTTGAAGCAGTGCATGCCGGTTAGAAATTTTGTCTGACTTGAGGTGGCGCCGACGCCTCGTGACTGTCACGTGTGGCATCAAAGTACCGCGATAGCGATTCGAGAGCAGCCGGCTAACTTAGCTGCAGTTTCTTCAGAAGGGCTGCAGGAGCTCTGATGACCACATGGCTGATTCACGATTGGCCAGATTCACCGCATGACAACGATCACGTGTGTTTTGGGTTTATTCTAACATCCTCAAGTCCGATAATGCTGACAAATCTGTGTTTTTAGAACAGTAAAAGTGTTTTTACTGTAGTCGCAATGTTATATTGAGTCACATTTATTCATAAAACACTGATAAAAGCATATACAACCCCACTTTATTAGTATTTAAATAGTATATGTTTATGTTGATCATTATTCTTGTTCAGATGGCGCCGTATTAAGCAGTATATGAAACGTGTTTCTGTTGCTCATGAAAATGACTTTGAAAAGTCTGTTTATTTGATAAATATTCCATTTAATTCACTTCATCTGTGATAGTGCATGCAAACACCGCGAGAGCGCCACTAACTAGAGCAGAAAGTGTCCGACTTGACGCCTCCGTTGTCAACTCCGCCCGCGACTGCTCTCGGCTACTCTCGTTGATCGCCGACTGTAGCCGTAGATGAAGTCGAACACATCTAAAGTTTTCATGACGCGCACGCGCGCTAATCTAATTTTGGCGATGAACTGCCGCAAACAACAAAAAGCGGTATAAACAATACAAAATACTCACCCGCTGCTTTAATCAGGCGACAGTCTGTCAGAACTGAAATTCCACAAGATACACAGATTTCCATTCAGTAACCAAAAGAATTCTGATTCATTAAGTAGTTTACATTAAGCGAGCACAACTGGGATGAGTCTGAATATAATAACACCCATTTCGATATTTAAATAATATCGCTCGTTTCGGATGTACTCACCTGATAGCTGTTACTTTTCTCAGCGATGGCGAGATGGTGAGTCGTTTGTTGGCATTAATAAAATCATTTTTAGATAACTCTTTGCTGAGTATAAATAAAGGTACATTCAACTAGTTCGATTTTCTTTTTTATTTGGAATATTAACATGATGTAACAAACTCAGCATTGATACAACTGCATTTAATTTCTCAGTACAAAAGATAGGCTATTATTAAACACAAAAACAGCAAATCCAACATTAAATAAACACGTCCATACAAATAACTTAAAATACAACATCCCTAAATAATTATGAGAAAAACAGGAATGTATAAATGCAGAGTAACTATAGAAATAGACTACTACTAATTCTGCATTTGCACTGTAAACTGCTAAAAAGTAAAGAATCACGTTATACATACATGTTCAGTCAGTGGTACTGTAAATGTTTATTTCCTCAGTTTTCAAACGCAAGTCTGTTTAGTGGTGTCACTCTTCTGGTCCTTCTTTTGAAAGACACTGCCATTGGACTGGGTTCTCCATGAAAGTTTTGCATGTTGCGCCAAACCCTTCTGCTTCAGTATCTGCTCCATCTGAAGAACAGAAAATCAGAAAAAGACATGAAATGATGTTACTGTTGGCTTTTTCCACTGAAATTACAGTGCTAAGGAGTCCCAGCTGGTTCATTCAACTCAGATTTCTTTCTGATGACGTGCAAGAGACTCACATTCATTGAAATCTCATTCATCACTGCAGGATCATTTAGATTTTGACTTGATTTCACTTCCACTCTCACGATCTGTCTCTTCCTATCTGTGAGAAACACAGCAATGCTGAAAGACCAATGTATGGTTTCGACAAAATCAAAATAGTGTAAAATCTCGTACCAAGGACCAATGACAAATGACCATATTAGAAAAGAGCAAGAGAATTTGAACTAAATCTAAGCATTTATATGACAAAATGGGATTCCAATGCAAAAAATGAAAGTTTAACTCACCAAAATAACAAGCAAAGGGAACGTTGTCTACACAGTTGCGGTCAAACCAGTAGCCAACTTCAACATTAACACACAACTGACCATTCGGTTGACCAGACTGCCATTTTGTGAATGAGGAGCTGCTCTGATCTGACCAGACAAACACATCAGTAACTCTAGTCCGAGAAAGTCCGAGCCAAAACTTTGCCATTCCTCCAGTTTTCAGCAGCTCATCGTGATCCGCCTGGTTATCGGTGGTGGCGAGATCAGTGTAACGCTCTCTGCAGTACTTCTGTGCATTCGTCCAGTTCATAAGTGTAGACACATAGACAAACTCATGATGCTGTGAGAATGTCACATACATGAGAGCTGGTAAAGGGAAAAAATGCAATTATTTACTTACAGGTTTCAGAGAACAAACCTGATTCAGCAGTTCAAAATATTAAGAGCATTTTATGAACTCCTTTCACTACTTAGATGAGAAAGCAATTTTAAATGAGAAACTAAAACGTTTACAAACAAACCTGCCAAAAGCAGCAAGAGAAAACTGTTACTTAAAATCAAAGACCTATGAGAAAAACAAACACTTCAGTTTATTAAACTACTGTGGTTTACAAAAGTACACAATCATAAACAGGCCAATCAGTAATTAATCAAACCCCAAATCACCATTCAAAATGACCAATGAGGTTAAACTTACATCTAGAAAACATCCAGCAGAATGACTTATATTTACGTGCTGTTTCCAGGATCCTGTTAGATTCTCAAAATCAAAATATTCTAACAAGATTGAAACACAAAGAGCTTTGAACAAATGAAGATGATGATGATCATTTACCTGCAGCAACTGACTGATTGATGGCGAGTGATTCAGCATCTGTGCTCTTCTCATTATATTCAGTTTTTAGTCACGATACGTAATTGATCTCTCATGCAAAACCTGCTGCCCTTCTTAGATGCAAAATGTTTTTGTATAAAGACAGACGCTGATTTACGTTTTGACTTTGTTACAGCGTGATTCATTCATTCAAATGGCTTTGCAAAGCATGAAAATAACCAGTAACTTCTAATAACACTCATATCTTAAAGCTCAACTATCAACATAGAGTTTTGTCTAACACTTGCTGCACGTTAAGGGTGAGTTGTGCCTCTATCATTTTGTCCTACAGTGACTTGCATATTACAACAAATGAAGCACAATTACATCACCCACTGGGAAACAAGTCAATGAAATGTACATCGACCAAGATACGCAAGTGCATGCATATTTCTTTGCCTGCAATTTACATTTATATATATTTAAATAAATAATACGTCACGCATACTTCACCAGCTTTAATTAGGAGTATTTCAGTTAATCAGGTTTCAGCAACATATACCGACCATCATTGTGGTCACGTTGTATTAACGTTCATGTGTTGACTTATGGCCAGATTTCCTCACACACACGTGTCATGAATGGATGTGCTCCTATTGGTTCTTCTTACGGGTTACTGCGGGACACACCAAGATTTTAAGATATAAGATTTAAGATTACCTGCTGCAGGACGGGAGGCGGGGCAACAACCAGGTCAACGACCTGGTCAAATACTCATTCAGAGATTTCACGTGAGGAAAATGGGAATGCCAACTTGGAGGGCAAAACAAGGTTTTCCTCCGTTGCCTGCCGGATATGTTTTACCAGGTAGTAATATAGTAAGACTGTGACATTAAAAGATCAACCTCAGAATACATCTTATTGATGATGAATACAAAATTATAGGTAAGCAGATGAGCCCAGAATATGCACGCAACATGCTAAATTGTTAAAGAACAATTTTGCTTTGAATCTTCATTATTTAAACAATGTTTCAGAGACTGTGTTCACACTGCAAGCCTTAGTGCTCAATTCTGATTTTTGCTCAGATGCATGTTTTAAATGTGGCCAGTATGGGATTTTCAGTGTGAACAGATTATGGTTCTGAACTGACTCATATGCGCAAAAACACAATGCTATCAGGGTTGCCATGTTTTCACAACAAAATCCACCTAACTGCTTCTCAAAACTAGTCCAAAACTAGCCCAATCGCATTCCAGGGGGTAAACATCGCTTTGGTGTTTCTTTGTTTTAATTCAATTTATTAAGGTTCTGTAAACTGAATCATAATATATTTTCTATCATAATTGTATAGCACAATGGAGTTGTAATTTTTCAATTTGCGCCGAAAATGCAATATCACGTGTTCGCCTCTTTCTTGTCGCCCGGCGGGAATTTGCATCTATTTCCGTCTTTGCATTGACTTTGTATGTAATCTACTCAAGCCAATAATTAAATTCGCTTTTGGTGTGCACACACCATAATGACCGTGCATGTTCAGTGTTTGTCTAAAATGGGAGCACTAAATACCGTCGCGACTGTGGTTGTCACACTATTCGTTTGACAGGTTTTAACTTATAGTTGAAAACTAATCGTTTTCATCACTTTCGCTTTAATTCT
>JAHKKF010538068.1:5047-29863 GCA_019740295.1 Labeo calbasu
AGATAGATAGATAGATAGATAGATAGATAGATAGATAGATAGATAGATAGATAGATAGATAGATAGATAGATAGATAGATAGATAGATAGATTTTATTATATTGCAAGTACACTTTAGATACACATTAAATAGTTTGCATTTAAAGACTGATATTATTAAAAGATCATACAAATAGTGACATTAAAGCATTTTTGTGGCAATCAACATTATGCCACAAATGCAGTTGACTAAAAAAAGTGTTTAGTTCTTACCTTGGCAAGGTTAGGACTGGTACTGATGCCCATGACACCTTTGAATAATATATTCTATTTTATTGTCTTGATGTTTTATAGATGTGCTTAGGTTGCTGCATTATGCAAGACTAAGTTCCAGTCCAGTAACATTTTTGGACAAGAAGCGTTCCTACTTGAGTAGAGTACTGATATTTCATATCATTGGAAACTTTTATTATTTGTATTGGAGGGGTTTTGATTATCCGTCCAGAGTCAAACATATCCATTACTGCTAAAAACAACACTGTTTTTAAACACTACATAATGGAAATTAGATTGAGCCTTTTTAAACTCCAGATCCTAGTACTCCTGCAACTTTCCATTCGAGACAGTGTTCTTGGCCTATCTTGACTTTAATTCTTTCTTCTCATGGTGTTTACATTTTTCCATTGGCTGGCTTGGCTGACGAAAACACTGGAACTTTCCAGCAACAGATTGGTGGTGATCACTACAGCCTTGCTAATTTAAACTATAGATCTCGATCCATCCCCAGCCCACCTGATGCTAATAATGGGTCTCTTTTTTATTTTGATGTCCTGTTTTTGTCATCCATAAGCAATCAAAACTCAATCACACCCTTTACATCCTGTGTGAAAACCACTTAACGAGGCATTAGCTTACTATAATGCAATATTAGCTCATAAAAATGACCGGAGACATATGAGGTCTTTTACATCTGTCCCCATTCAGTCTAGCTAGCGACATTATTAAGATTTGTGGCCTTCTCAATTTGCAGAGATGACCACTTTGAAACTCTTTTTAATGTCAGCCATGATTGCTTCCCAGGTAATGTTGTTGTGACATGACCTGAACAAATTCAATTCAGCATTAAAGCAACTCTTTAAATCCATTCCAACAGATTGACATATGCATTCAGGTTATAGATGTAAAATGTAGGATTCACACTGATGCAAAACTCTAATTCTGATTTTTTTTGTTATAAATGTCTGTATATAAATGCTAAATCTTTTGTATAATTCACATTTTAAACCTCAAACATTTAGCATAACCATGCTCTTCGACTGCTTGCCAGCTGAATTGCATGTGTTACTCTGTTTAGAAATCAGGACACAAGTACTGCAAGCTTTAGTAATGGGGTGGCTGGATGCAATTGCAACTTTTGAAATGAATAAGGTGTTGCAAATAAACCCCTACAAAGAAATTTCACTTACGTACATTCACCTCTGAACCATTAAAAAAAAAACTGGTGATCTAACTATATAATTTGGAATTAGTCTTTCCACTGATGCTCTATATCACTATACCATCAAGGGAAGCAAATACACAAAACAAACAATTTATTACATTCATTACACAATTAAATCCGACATTTATTTTGTTTACTAGGACTTTTTATTTGATTTGATTTTATTACAAATGAGAAGACTTTAAAACTGGTGTTTTTTTTTTTTCAGACACAAAATTAAATAAATAGATGTAAAAGGTCAGTTTACTCAAGACAGAATGAAGACTGAGTGGGAAACACAGGACTCTTTGTGGTCAGTTGATCTTTGGTGACCTTTGGGAACACAAACTTCCTGGATGCTTTCCATCTCCAAACCACTGTCTGGCTACTTTGGCAACCCAAATGAATGCAGCCATGTCTATGGTCATTTCTCAAAGGACTCAATGGACGATTCACAGCAGACAAGGGAGGTTTCCGGACAGATAAAGACACCCTAAGAATTACGTCAGAGGACAATTTGAAGATTACACTGTCTCTCTTGCAAACTGTATGGTTATCATGACTTTCAAAATCTTATTCTTTGTCATCCTTATGTGTAAATAGTCTTGAATGAATGTTGTATAAAAACAAATATTTGGCACATCTACACATATTACTCAGATGATGCTTTTTCACAGATCAGAATGTTTTCTCAGTTTAAGAATTAACTTCATTTCTGCTGTTTATAAACATATAAACAAATTAAGACAGCTGTTAAAGGGATAGTTCACCCAAAAATGAAAATGCTTTCATTTACTCATCCTCAGGTTGGTCCAAACCTTCCTTATGCTGACCACAAAAGAAGAATGTTGGACAGTACTTTTTTTTTTTTTTTTTTTCTTCATACTATTGAAGTCAGTGGGGACCATCAAATGTTTGGTTACCCACATTCTTCAAAATATCTCCTTTTATGTTTCAACCAAAGAAGGAAACTATTATAATAGTATAAATAATAATATTTATAAATTAAATTTATATAATAATTATAAATAATGACAGAATTTTCATTTTGGGTGAACCATCCCCTTAACATAAAGCATATGTACAAAGCTATATAGTAAAGTGGATAGAACACTTCAGATTATTTAGTCAGTGGAAGTATTTGACAAATCTTCAACTTTTGCTTACAAACTTATATCTTGGCAAATCTGACTGTGGTTTGTGAAACTGTTGAGATCTTTTCTGAAACTGGGTTCCTTTTCTCTAGAGAAAAATCCGAGAAACAATTGCATTTCATTTTATCATTAAAAAACAGTTGAGAAGAAAGTGTTGCAACTTGGGCTAAGTTGTAACACTATCACTTTAAGCAACTGAAATGACCTAAATGGGTGAAATCACTATCATACGAGACTTGTGGGGAAAAAAGACTTGTTGATGTTGTTCTGAGATCAGATTAATAGATGTTAAATAACAGTTTAATTTGAATTAGCAGTTATTCTTGTTATAATTATTTATAATTACATATATACTTAAAACATTTTTATACAAATATATATAATTATATTTTTATCCTTGTGTAAATAAATAAATAAAATACTCATTCAAAAGGTGAATGTTGCAAGACTTTCCTATGTTCTAATGGGCAGATGAAGACTGACATAAATTCTTTGACATATCTATAAAAATTGAATAGGATAATTATTTCAGAGCTTGATAATAATAAATGTGTCTTAAGCACCAAATCAGCATATAGTGATTCCTGCAGGATCATGTGACACCGAAGACTGGAGTAATGACTGCAGAAGAATCAGCTTTGCCATAAAAGACATATATATTACACTTTAAAATGTAAAGAGAAAAGTCATTTTAAATTGTAATGGTGTTTCACAATATTTTCTTCTTTATGTTTTATCAAAAACAAAAAACAAACAAACGAAGACTCAAAAGTCTTTACTGACCACAAATTTGGTGCATGTGCATATACAGTGAAAAAATTTATTCAGACACATTTCTCACTTGATGACATCTTATTTGTTATAGTTTAGAAAACGGTAATAAAATATGACAAGAATTTAAACTAAGTTAAACTGTGAGCAAATTCATCTTGATAATCACAAATGAATTACAGTCTAACCAAAATTTATTCAGACATTTTCTCACATTAATGAGAAATTTCTCACATTATCACTGTTTATTTGCTATAGTTTAGAAAATGGTAATAAAATATGATAAGAATTTATCATATAAACTGTTAAACTGTGTCAGAACAAATACATCTTGATAATGTCAGATAACTTTCATAGAAAGGTATGTAACAAAATATGGTCAGGTCAAAGTGTCAAGTAAAAAATTTTAGGTCCCAAATTGTTATCGGTTTTACTGGTAGTCCACTGTATGAAGAATTTTGTCACAGTTTACTTTATTTTGCTATCCTCACTTACGTAAATGAACTATAGTGCCCCACAAAAAAAAAAAGAAAAAAAAAAGATGTTGTGAATAATTTGTGGTTTGACTGAATGTTATTTTAGTTTACTAATATAGTATTTTAGGTTTAATTATATTTCAATATGTTTGAGTGCTGAGGGGTGACATAATTATTTTGAACAAGTAAATCTAATTACCACAATATATTTCTATTATTTTACAGTCCATCAGTGCTTTAAGCTGTAAGCCATTGAGTGCTAGACATCTAATTTGTTGCAGACAAATATGGGAATATTAGTTTGTGGCAAAAGCAGACACAGAAAGAATGCGTTCCCGTATTATTTCTCTTCCTTGCTGGTCCTCATAGCTGATTGACAGAAGGTTAAAGATTTAATTTGGCGTCGGAATGATGTCACAAACTCTGAGCTCAATAAGTAGCTACCTGAAGTTCACTGTCCCACCTTTCCGAACGCCGTACAGCAGCACACGCACGGTCCTCCCTGCTGCTGACGTCACGAGCGCAGCTCTCTCCAGCAGTACGCGCCTCTCTATCACTGCTGAGGTTCGCGAGCGCGGAGGAGGAGCTGTCAAAGTTTACAGCCAAGTCGAGCGAGTTTTCTCAAGAAGACGAGAAGGCAAGATATCTGAACATTTAGAAACCCTTGAAAGAAGAGCCCTTCTAACTATGGAGTGAAGTCTGAGAGGTTTTAAACACAAGAAATGGCAGGACCAACTGAGATCGGATTGTTTTTTACCTTACTGCTCTCATGGAGCTTCTGTGCGACGCCGGAAAAGAAAGGTAGGAGTGTTGTGAAACAGCTTGTTGTATAAGGTTAAACCTTAATCTTGAGACAGTTTGTTGGAGAACTATCTCCTGTAGAGCTTGATGGTAAGGTCGCGCATACCTTCAGAGATGTGCGCTTAGAGGAACCTCAGTCAGCGTGGGAACAGTGGAAGTTTGTGCTCACAGTCCCACAGAGAACTTCCACTGGATACTAATCAGTTATTTAACTGACGCTTTTAACGTCACAGATAATACTCCTTCTGAAACAACCTGAGGTTGAGTGTCTGTCGCTCATGGATCATTCCACGGGTTTAAACTTTTAACCTTCCACTTACCAGCTCAGATTTTGGGTTATATGACCCCACCCCATAGTTTTAATAAGGTTGTGATTTTTAGCAATATAGCGCTGCCGTGATTTAAGTTGATTTGCAGAGGCAGAGAAAAGGATGATATTGGCTGGAAATATTCCTGCATTATAAAAATGTTATATCAGGCAACCTAAAACGTGGTTTCATTCAACGTCAAAATATGAATGTGTTTAAAACAACCCAACTACATAGGGTTACAGTTAATACATTGTTAGGCAGGACAGATCAGGTAGAAAAAGCTCTTCACACTTAAAAAGGGTTCTTTATTGGCATCAAAGGTTCCATAAGGAAACTTGAGCATCCATAGAACCTTTAAAATGCCGTAAACGTTCTTTATAGTCAAAAAAAGATTCTTTAGATTGTAAAAAAAGTTCTTCAAAATGTTTTGTTTTTTATGAACTGTTCACTGAAAGGTTCTTTGGGGAACCAAAAATAGTTCTTGGCATCACTGTAAAAACACTCTTTTGGAACCTTTATTTTTAAGAGTGTATGTTAAATTTAAATTAATTTTATTTTATATAATAATTATATAATTATTATTATTATTATTTTCCGGAATATCACTGCTGTGACTACTACCTAAAAAAGCTATATATTATTTAACTTTTCACAATTATTTTTGTCATTTTTACTTCATCCTTTTTTTTTTTTTTACATCCATCCATGTTTCAGCTTGAATTTTTAAATTAATATTTAAATTAAAAGTGTTAGAAGGTGCACTAAACATAAGGTTATACATTTTAAATCACTTTAATTAGAATTTTTGTTTTTAGTTTTTGTTTGTTCACATTTATTTAAGTGAAAACAGTACCTTATTTTATTTTTTTTTTTTTTACCATGATATGACCCTAAAATGACTTTTGTTGGTTTAACTGAATGTAGTTAGGTTGGTTCAGTTATATTAATTTATATTTAATTAGAATTAAATTTGAGATTTTTTTTTTCAGATTAAGCACATTTTTGTGTATTTTTTAATGTAGGTCCAGTGCTCACTGATGAACATTTTCTTTGAAACAAATTCAATTAACTAAAGCCATTTGTTTAATCTATGATGTTAGTGTTCAAGTTTATCACATTTATTAGATTAGTTAAAGTGTGTTTATATGCCATTCTGTGTATTATTAAGATCGTCTCAGGGGTGTCCTGTGTGTAAACACAAGACTGTGCCAATACTGACAGATGGGGCACACAAATCACTTTATTACAGTCTGCTTCCTCATTTGGACTCATTCAGGTTTACAGTCACCATGCCAAGAGAGGAATCACCTTTTCAAATAAGTTTGTTACAGTTGGGTACCTTTTGCTTGCTGTTACATATGGAAATTTTATAGACAAAGAGTCTGAAGCATGAAGAATACTAAACAAATGGGTTTACGCAGTGGTTTAGTCACTCATTGTCATTGTTAATTGCACTGATTGCCAGTTTTCCAGCCCCTAAGGTTTTAGGGGACAGATATTACAGTATCAGTGAGGACAGTCGTGACGTCCTATAATGTCTTCGGGCTCCCTGTTGTGCCTTGCTCAAGGTCAGAGAAATGCTGCAGCTATCTGTTATATTTAAGCCCGAAACAGCTGTTTAGTCTTCATAGACTGCCCAGGTGAAATACTAGATAAATGCATTTGCTGGCCCAGATTCCAAGTAGCTGTTTTGAAGGTGCACCGTGTGGAGCTATATTTGAATTTTCAGTATAACGTCCCACATTTGGTCATCAGTCCAGCCACATGACAGTCTTTCAAGTGTGTCTTTCCTTTCATTAGTGTGGCATTGACCTCTGGATAACGTCCAGCCTTATTGTGACCTAGAACAATGTCTCTCAGGCGGTCACCTAAATCACCAGCACAGTAAGAGCCATATGTGGGTATGGATGCTGGAAACTGTTAAACGCTCTTTTGGGTTAAAAAAAAAAAAAAAAGTATATATATATATATATATATATATATATATATATATTTTTTTTTTTTTCTTCTGTTGTTCACAAGACTGCATTTATTTAATCAAAACTATAGTAAAACATTAATATTGTGAAATATAATTACACTTTAAATATTTTCTATGTTAGAATATTTTAAAATCAAAGGTATTCCTGTGATAGCAAAACCGTTTTTTTTTTTATCAGCCATTACACTGGTCTTTAGTCTCACATCATCCCTCAGAAATCATTCTAAAATGCTGATTCGACGCTCATTTCTTTCATTTTACTTTGCTGCCTAAATAAAAAATAGCTTCAAAGCAGACATTACCAGAGTAGAACAGAAAAAACTCCTCCTTTCTTCTGATAAAGGGATGGGCTGTAAATCAAAGCTTGTTCTATCAAAGCAGATAAGATCATATTCTTTAAACTCAAGTTTCTGGTATGTTATTCCAGTTTTATTGGTATTTCACTCATTCCTAAAAGAGAAAAGTCCCCAATAACTTGCTTCATTGTATGTTTAAATTAGTTTTGTTTATAGACAGGGGTATGTAATCTAGTCTAGTCTGCTCACAGGTCTTCTACAGACACTTGTAACTCTCATCCGGCTGGCTCAGAGGTGACTCAGAGAGTTAAAGCACACAAATACATGTGAGATGAGCTTTAGTTGTGTTTGCTGGGTCTGTCGCTTTGACTGTTTGAAGTAGTAAAGGTGTTGGAATGGGGTTTATCAGCATATTAGTGTACAGTATGTCTAGAAAAGTCACGTCTAATGCCTTTTAGAGAGTAAATTGCTGCTTTTAACACAAAGTGAAGCCACAGTCACTTTTGAGGTTAATGTTTCATTTCCTCTCTAACATTTTTTTTAATGGTTCAACTCTTTAACAGCACAGAGGAACAAGTTACATTAGTATTTCACCCTCATTCTTTACCTAGCTTCATACTGAATATTTTAATCTGAAATTCAAAAATGTCAGCAGAACTTCTGCAGAAAACAAAGAGACTTTAAAAGGATAGTTCACCTCAAAATGCAAATACACCTTTTGATTCCACTTAAAATTTTTAGAACACCTTATGGTGTCAGCTTTCATTTACTAGATGATGCGATTGTGTGTCTCCATCGATGAGTCTGCTTGTTGAGTCAGGCTTCATCTAATCGTATACAACTTGCATGTGTTTGTGAGCCAAAAGACAGATCTCCCAAATATTTCAAAAAAGCTAAACAAAACAGCCATCACGTGCTGTACCATTCCTTATCGAGTCGCTGGCATGCCGTGTAAGGCATGCTTAGGAACTTTCCAGAGTAACAGTGAATAAGAGCATGATCTTCAAGAGTTGCCTTTAAAGGGATAGCTCACACAAATATGAATCTTCTGTCATCACTTTGTCTGCATGTTTCAAACCCATATGACTTTCTTACTTTTGTGCATCTCAAAAGAAGGAATTTAAAACAATTGCAGTGGGTGTTCTTTACATTCACTTACAATGAATAGAGAACGTGCGCTTTCAAAATTCAACAGGATGCAACCAGAGGTGGAAAGTAATTAAGTGTTTTTACTTTACTCGAATAAATTTAAAAAAGTATCTACACTTCATCGTGTTTTTCTTTAGAAAAATTTTGCTTTATTACATTCCAATGCATAATGTTGTACTTTTTACTGCTCTACATTTCATAAATAAAAGTTGTTGTTTTTTACCTTTAATACTTAAGAACATTAAAAAATTAGTACTTTGTTGTACTCAAGTAAATGTCTGAATTACTTTTACTTGAGTGAAAGTACTACATTTCTAATTTAATTAAGTATTAAGTGATATTTATGAAACATAGTGAAGTAGAAATATTATGCTTTGTGAAGTAAAGTTTTCCAAAGAAAAAAGCTTGAAAAGTACTTTTAAAGCAGAGTAAAAATACTTCACAACACCATAAAAATATCAGAAAATAGGTTCTTATGATAGTTTTGTAAGGAACAGACTGAAATTTAAGTGATTATTCACTAATAATCTTGTGAGATGTGATGCACCGCAGTTAGATAATTGAATCAGTGAGTTAAACTCTGAGTCGTGAACAAACCATTTAGACTTTTTTTGAATGAATCAAGTTGATTCATCACACAAAACTGCTATTTTAACTCTTGTGCGTTTCAGAAATCTTGGAATGAAAAGGTTTTGTGTAAACTTGATAGACCCAGTATTCATATTGTATATATGTGTATGTCATGTCATCTTGTTTTAGCCAATATTATTATTGTAATATACAATTCAAAGGTTAGAGTAGGTTGTCTTAAAATTTTAACCAAAAATGAAAATGCTGTCATCATTTACTTTGTGTGACCCTGGACCACAAAACCAGTCATAAGTAGCATGGGTATATTTGTAGCAATAGCCAACAATACATTGTATGGGTCAAAATTATTGATTTTTCTTTTATGCCAAAAATCATTAGGATATTAAGAAAAGATGTTCCATTAAGATTTTTTGTAAATTCACTACCGTAAATATATCAAAACTTAATTTTTGTTTAGTAATGTGCATTGCTAAGAACTTCATGTGGACAACTGTAAAGGTGATTTTCTCAGCATTTTGAATTTTTTGCACCCTCAGATTCCAGATTTTCAAATAGTTGTAGCTCAACCAAATATTGTCCTATCCTAACAAACCATACATAAATGGAAAGCTTATTTATTCGGCTTTGACAGATGACTGGTTTTGTGGTTCATAGTCACATATGTAGAACACAATAAAAGATATTCTGAAGAATTATTTTGACCATATAATGAAAGTCAGCTAGTAGGATCAAGTGCTAATTTGTCAGTTTTTCAAAATATCTTCTTTGGAGTTCCACTGAAGGAATAAAGTCATACTGGTTTGGAACGACACGAGAGAGATAGTAAATTATGGCAGAATTGCTTATTTTTTCTCATTTCATAAATTCCTTTAAGGTTATCCAGGTTTAACTCTCCATTTGGGAATCCTGTTCATCACAGCTCTCTCTCATTTACTTAAAAGAATTCTGATTTGTTTCTGCTCTTGTTAATGATGAAGGTCAAAGATGGATTTGTTTTGCGCTCTTGTGGATGTTTTGCCTGTTCAGCCCTAGGCATCATACCACTCAGACGTTCTCTTGAAAACACCCTGATATCCTTGCCAACACTGATACCTTATAAAATTTAACAAAGACAGACCATTTTCATAATCATAGGCTCACCTAATTTTCAAAACACAGATTGCACATCACTTCATGTTCCTCAGGTCTGCCAATTCAACTTGTTTTTATGATAGTCTTTTTGATTTGTCAAAAGTGCACCATAATCCGATTGTCCTCTTTTGCAGTCAAAAGGGAGGATATGTGACTGCGTCAATTGTCAGTTCTTCCAGTAATGGCTGGAGACCATCAATGTTCTCCAATGGGATTATGAATAGTTTAGCCAGTGATCTTGGGAAATACATCAACCCTGTATTTTCCCCTAATTGTGAGCTGAATTTGAGATGTGATACTGCTCTTCTTTCCCATTACCTTCCTCCCCCGCTTCGGGATGTTCCAAGATGGAGAACTGTTATGTTAAACTGTCAAGCATCACTTCATTGCATCTCCTGCCAAATAAGAATAAATGTACATAACATATGCAGTTGGATTGACTGGAACATCTTGGTCAGTTAATTGACATGGGAACAGTTTTTGGCACTGGTTTGCTAGTGTCATGCAGCTCTAATAGCGATGACAGCTCACATTCTCTCTCGCTCTCTTTCAGTCTTGGACTCTCTGGAGGCTAAATAACATCTCCTCACCAAATAAAAATCATTACAAAGGAATGCTTTGAGCCTGCAGCTTTCCTGTTGTTCAACAGGTAGAGCATGGTGTTTGTGGCACCAGAGGTTGAGTTAACCGGAAAATTTCCACCATTTGCCTGAGCATTGACTAATTAAAACCCCTTCCTGTCATTTTGACAGAAAAGAACAAGAAAAAACAGAAATATAACTTAGCACACCAACTGAGCACTGACGCTCAGCCAAGTGAGTGTTAGAGAACAGAACTTTTTAACACACAAGTAGCTAATGTGCTAACTTTCCATGTGGAGTAAAGATGTTGTGTAATTATTTTAGTTATAGTGACACAATGATGTAATGCATACATTCCCCAATTGAATGAAATGAAAAGACATGTTTCCACATGCTTGTCAGTGATTTTCATTTTTTTAAAGTCTTTGTTTTGCATGGTCCGGTTCATTGTAGTGCTAGACTATGACTCAAATGCGATAAAGGCCTAAAATACTGCTGTTAAAACAAGAAATGGCATGATAGATTTGTAGCTAATTAGCACAAAAATAAAAATTCTATAATCATTTACTCTCCCTCATGCTGTCCCAAACCTTTATGACTCTCTTTCGTCTGTTGAACACAAAATAATTTATTTTAAAATATCATTATGTTCTACTTACGTACTTATTTAAATATATCTTTAAATATTGTGTTTTGTGGCTATGCAATGGAAGTCAGTGGGGTCCTGTTAATTCTCATAAATATGATTATTTTTTACAACATTAGATTATGTAAGATTATTATTTTTAATTACTAATCATATTGGCTATTTTAAGGTGGTGTGGCATACATATGATAAATCAGGAACATTTTGAACCAACATGACATATAAAATAAACAATGTTGGAAATTTTACAGTTTCTTTACAGTGTTTTAGAGTGAGAAATAACGATTATTTGAAGTGCATCATCTAAACAAAACCAGTCGTGTTCAATACCCAAGGAAGAACACTGACAAAATGTAGCTATAAATCACGTTGATTTGGATTAAGGTCACATCTGATCCAACAAACCGATTTATATTTATGCAGAGATGTATAATAATTGACAAATGGAAATTACAGCTTCAGTCTCCTCTGTGTGACATTCGTGATTTCTTGATTTATTTGCAAGAGTATTACTTGCTGCCTACAACTGATTACTTTTGCAAATCCCATTGACACGTCTCTACGCACTGAATAAACATGCTTGACACCGTGAGTTTTTTGTTTCAGTATTGTTTACTTTTCTTTGATTTCAACATCATTGTTTACACTATAAAGTGAGGTAATGATATGCAAAACGCCTTGAAACCTCACGATTTCTACTCCTTCCTGATTTGCTGTCTCATTGTCCTCATCTGTCATCGAGCTCCCACACTGTTTGCACACGCTTTGCATGACCCCGTGATTGGTTTTGCAGACGGCCGGCTGTGATTTCTCTCAGCAAAACCTGATGCCCGACATCAATTTCCTGCCTTTAATACCTGCATACTTCCTCCTCCACCTCTGCTAAGTTTTCATCATCCGTTCTGAACACTCTTTCAAGATGAGTTACCATAGCCCACTCACGGCTCCATATTGAGTTCCCGGGAGGGCGATTGTAAAAAATTGTCCATTACTAAGGGGCCTTCAGCATGTGAAGGCTGGTTGTTTCTGGGTCTTGATGCCTCTCCCCCGTGATTGGCTTTCCCCGAATCACATCTGCTGAAGCGGTTGGAGTTTCAAGAGCTGCGGAGAAAGTCAAATGAGTTCGCCGGAAAAAGACGGACCTCCTGCTTTGATAAACTGTTGAGCAGTTACCTAAAACTGGTGAAGAAGTCAGTGCCTCATTTGCTGGAGTGGTTCTCTCTCTCTTTGGCAGAGAACAATGAGGGTTTTCTTCAAGCCGACTGCAGTTTTTGAATGTTTCTCCATACGACTGCTATAAAGGAAAGAGCTATGTGACAGAAGTGTCATGTTCTTCGAGTTCCTTTGTTGTTCACGGTTGTGTGGCAGCTCTGACAGTTCGATTGAATGCTGATTGCACTGACAGTGGTTGAGCTTGAAATAGCCAAAGTCTGTTTAGATCCATACGCTCTGATTACAAACTTTCTTTCTTTCTTTCTTTCTTTCTTTCTTTCTTTCTTTCTTTCTTTCTTTCTTTCCTTCTTTCTTTCTTCACATACATCGACTTTTAATAAGAATCCATGTCTGCATGTTATAACACATGCTAATTCTCAAGCTGGTTCTGTGACGTTTGCCAGATCATGGGAAGACTTTGTTTGGAAACTCATGAATGTGCCCGGAAATGGTGCATTGCACCTGGACATGGAGTCATGGAGTTTATAGCATTTCCATTATCAAGTGGGCCACTATGGTGGAAAGAGACCTTGGAATTCAGGCTGGAAAAACAAACTTTCCTTTTCATTCTTGACATCTCATTAGGGTGTGGCTTCACATGAGAAGATGCAGTTTGTACAAATCCCACAGGATTTCTCATCACATTTAATTGTCTAGTAGGAAAGACCGCCACTTATTTATTTTTTACTTGTGGGTCAATAAAAAAAGAGTGTCCAAGATAAGAAAAATGAAAGACTTTTAAAAATCAGGCTTTAAACAAACTGCCAAGTTCTTAGAATTCTTTGTATTAATGTTGAATTCATATGGATTTAAAATATTTTCGTTTTTGAATTTAAGGACTGTCATTACAGAATGTCATGTGGTTTAACCATCATGTAAAAAAGATTACATATAACATACTTACACCTTAAATGCATGAGCGTACACATCCAGTTCTTTGTGCTTTGTAATTATTTTGAAGTATACATATATTCTAAGATATACATTTAACAAATATCAGGAATTATTCATTTTACAACCCGAAATAACATGCAAAGATCAACTTGTCTGATATTTTAAAAGACTTATTGACCTTGACACACAGACTTGTGGTGCTCTCTCTGATATGATTTCAAATTTTTCTGCATGATGGTCGCACCACATGACTTTTTGGTCACACCAAATGACTTTGAGTTAGCTTTTTTGTTGCTGTTGTAATAAAATATTAATAATAGTTTAACAAAATGGCATTACTGATTTGCTCTAATTAATAATGTTTTCCAGGCAATAACCATTTTAATATATATATATATATATATATATATATAAGGAAGAGGTGTATTTAGCTCTCTGTATACATGAATTGAAAATGAAAGGTAGGTTTGAGTAAAGTAATAGATCCAGACAGAGAAACAGCATGACAACATTGACTGTGTGGTGCGTCACACTGACATTCATTGGTGGCTATATTTTCTTTCGCTATTGGAAATCACTGAGGTGTAATATTGCACGGAACACATTGTAAAGGATTGTGACAGATGCAAAAACACAGCAAACAGAGTCTGTCCTGTCTAAAGTGTCAATCAGTTATCAAATATTTGACTTTACTATTTGATCAAACAGTATCAGTTGCCCTGAGGATGGACCTCTCATATCTTGTTTCTAGTGACACTGTGTGTATATTAGACAGTTGATCAGGGAGGATGTGGAATAGTTTTTTATTTATTTTTTTCATTGTGCTTAGATGTCAAGATGCTTGTTCTCAGACCCTTTGAATTGGAAGGTGCTGTTTCCAATTATTATTCCATGGTGTGTATATTTAGCAAACCTTAAAAGGGGGAAAAAAGAAAACCGTAAAGGAAAACATTGAGAAACAGTATGACAGTTCTAGGCCAGCGGCTCCTGACGCACATACGCTAAAATGCACACTAACACAAGCATGCGCAAACAAAGCGGCGTTTTTTGAATCTCTACCACATTTGTTATAGACAGTGGCCCATTTTGAAGTCTGGAGCAGTCTTTTGTCCAAGAATACTGAAAATGTTTTTCCTCAAAATATCCAAATGAAAACTCATCATGTCAGCTGTACTTAGTTTGTAGTGAGCATATTGCTGAATAAACTTGTAAGACGTCAAATAAGACATTTTTGCCCTTTAAGCAAAGGGAACTGTTTTGACTCCCGTCTTCCAACCCCAACCACATCTGACTGACTTTTCAAACCAAAATTTATAACTTGCGTTCATAAAACATTCCATTAAAGGCAGAGCTTGTAAGGAAATCTACCTCAGCCAGAGTGAAACATTCAACCTTCTGTGTCTTCTTGGATGATCACATTTCAAAATAGCACTTGATCCAAACAGGCTGCAGATGCCCTGGGATAGGTGATACAGCTATCAGTGACACTCCCTCTACACACGCCTATTGTGAGAACACAGTATAGGACATGAGGTGAAAATATAGACGTGTGTGAAGTGAATTGTAAGGGATATCTTTGTTTACAGGCTTTGTTTGGTGCATTGTTGCTCTCAGGTGAATGGCTACTGAGGCAGCCACCTTCGAAAACAAAAAGATTCTGTTATTTTAATCATTGTTGTTTTGTCTTTATTATATAGGACAGTGGAAAACTGACAGGAAAGTGGAGAGGAAAAGAGAGGCAATAGGGTCAGACTATGACCCAGGCTAAATTTAAACTCAGGACCCCACTGTGATAAGTTTTTTTTAAGACAAAGTCTATTTTTTGTCTGTAAAAAGACTACCCCTGGCAAATGGTCTTTTTTTAACTAATTATTATTATTATGTTTTAACAAAACCTTTCGCAGCATTAAATAGACAGTAATTTTTCCAACTATTCATTGTTTATTTTTCCCCTTTCTTCACATCTCTCTTCTTGAATATTTATTCTTTAAAAAAATGTGTTAAAATTGAAAATATGTTGTTGGAAAGTAGTACTAAAAACAAGTATAAAAATTGTCACAAAAATAAGCTTTTCTTTTTAAAAACTTAACTAAAAAAGAAAAAAAAAACATTTAGTCATCCTTTATTTTAATGTTTCCTCATTGCCGTCATTTCACAAATAAGCACTGAGCAGTATTAATTATTATAATTACTATAGGTTTAGGGTTTGGTTTAGTGTTACTAGTAATAAAACAAACTTAGTAAACATTATAACAACAAATTTTCCTCATTCTTATTTTCCCCATGTTTGAGCGTGTGTGAAAATTGTGGGTCAAAATTAGTCAAAATAATTTTCTGTAGTAATTGACAGCATCCCACAGATTGCTTGTATTTATTATATGTGACCCTAGACCACAAAACCAGTCATAAGTAGCACGGGTATATTTGTAGCAATATCCAAAAATATGTTGTATGGGTCAAAATTATCGATTTTTCTTTTATGCCTGAAATCATTAGGATATTAAGTTCATGTTCCATGAGGATATTTTGTAAACTTCCTACCGTAAATATATCAAAACTTAATTTTTGATTAGTAATGTGCATTAGTGATTGCTTCTGTGTCCCAATCATGCTTGTCATGTATCTCAAAGATCAAGAAATATCTTTGAAATCTCTTTGACACAAATGCATCCTATTTCAGTTAACTTGCTGAAACTGCACGTCTCATAGGAACTGCTGATATGCATCTAGGATGTAGGCCCTGCTGGATGTGGTTTTCCCAGCCCTAGGCTTTCTGCCGCAGAGTCTTGTGAGAACAGCTGAACTTTTTCCTCTCTTTCATTCCTTCCTATTTACTCTCTTTTAATTCACTGAAGTCTCCTACTGTTCAGTACAATGTAATCATCACTGCGCTGCACATCTCGGTGTTAACATATGCGTATCTGCGATCGCTGTGCTGTTTACACACTTTGCCGAGGGCTTTTTGGCTAAACCTCCTCAAATGAGCGGATGTTAGAAGCTCAGACAAACCTGACACAGAAACCTCCACAGGCATGTTTTCACACGAAGACTCTTCAAAAGAACGAAATTCAGATGTGATTGCAACAAAAACAAGCGTATGGCTCATTTAGTGTTCGCCAGGATTTGTCATGTTGCACATCTACCCTACTCTTGGACTTTTTCGTCTCATGTTATGATAGCTTGATGATTAGCCTTGGTATGTGCAAACCTTATCTCCTGATTTCTTTTATATCACGCGGACTAGTGTTTTTGAGTCAGACTGTGTTTGTTTGGTCTAGAGGTGTGTTACGGTAGTGCCGAAGCGAGACTGCATGTCTCGCCGACAAGGCCTCACAGCATGTTGATTTGCAAAGTGGATCTAATTCCAGACATCCCACTTTTACTCCTTTAGGTAATTTGTCGGTTAATTTGGACGGTGTCCTCCAAGCAGAACAGCAACTCTTTGTAATGACTTCAGAGGGAATACATGTCGAAGTGTGGGGAAACATTAGTGGCTGCAAATGTAATTATACAACCATTACAAGAGATGAGATTCTTGTGAAGTACCACTTCAGGGCTGAAAAAATAGAATCTTATGTGTTAGAATTCTTTTTAGTGGCAAATTAGCAGATTTCCTTCTTGAGATGTGTGTACAGAGACTTGCCCTGAATCCTGAAGACGTGATTATGGCGTCCGAAAATGTACTTCTTCAGAATACGAGACGGATGGGACGTGACAGATAGAGAAAGTTTGCTCTCACCATTGAGGCCTGGAACAAGTCTGAGTACATTGTCGTTTCCATGGGGACAAGTGCGTGTTACACAAAAGAAGCTTTATTCGATGATTTAGCGTCGACTTTGAAACAGGATTTACCGCCATTGTTGGCAGCATAATGCTTTGTATACACATGACTTCGCTTACAATATTGCTCTCTTTTACAGTAAATGCTGCGGTAAAGGAAGAATATTATCCCGTCTCACTAACCCCTTTGAAACACACTAATCCACTAAATTAACAAACCTTGGAGAGTCAGAGTAAGTCACCTAATGCTGTGCTGACAAGATGTCTTCAGCAGGAAGTTGAATCATTCTGTGGATTTTCTGTATTTTACAAAGACACATACAGTGATTATGATAGCAAACGTCCTGCTCAGAAGCTCTAATTAAAGATGTGACTGTGCAATTATTCATCATTACTTGAATTAACTGAGGTAATTTAATTTCACGCTGACACTGTACCGTTGATAATTGTCACATCTGTGGTCATATGATCATCTGCTTGCGATAGTTTATTTTGATATGTTTTGATTTTTCAAAAGAGCGCTGCAGTGTTTTTTTTATAGGCCAGCGTGTAAGTTCCCATCACCCCGGTTCCTTTGACTAAATCTTAGGATATTTCTATTGGCCTTTTGATTATTGTAGAAAATAAGCTCTTTGACCATAAAATGTTTATGATTCTTACACCTTTTGTTAATCGTCAGAACTAAACAGCTCTAATGTAGGTTTTCAGTCTTTGTTTAAAAAAAGTAGTTAAAAAAGTAGTCCAAATAGTTTTCAAGAATGAAATTATAAACACAATGAAGCTGTGAAAGTGGACTAGTAAGTAGATGAGTTTCACGCATTTAACCCAAAATCCATTCAAAGAACCCATTGACGGGATGATTGAGCTGGAAGTGCTAAAATTGCGAACTTGTTTCCGGGTTTTGGCCTAAAAAAATATGTCATCCTTGCAGCACTCTATGCATTTGGAGGAAAACAATTACGTTTTAAGAAAATGTTGTGGTGCTTGCCCACTTTTTTCAGTACTAGAGTGTTCTGCCTTGTGGTTTCTAAAGGGTTCTTAGTAGTTTTAGCACATTGCCTTGTCTAATGTCTAAAGACTTGATTTAACATGGCATTACTATTTTGATTCGCCCTACTTTTGAAAGTTCTTTTGATGTGGGAGTGTTTTTGGCTGCTATTCCTTGGTATTTTATAATGTGCCCTTAGAAAAGTCAGGTGGCTCACAATGAAGCAAAGACTCGAGTGTTCAGAATAATGCAGGGTAACAATTGAATAGTGGCAAGCTGCCAAGAAAAAGATCCTGTTCACAATTCAAAAGTAAAATGGGCCTGGAATTTTTAATTATGTATGAATGACCAGGTCTTCTTGTGGAGTTCCTTTCTGACAACAATCTAGGCCTTTATAGTAGTTAAGATAAAAAAAAATCTAAATCCTCCTTGATATTTCATAGTCTAATTTGCTTGCTGGTAACCCGCAGGTGTGCTATAGCCAACCTGAACAAGACCGAACCTGTTAACAGACCTGAAAAGGTATTAAGCCTTTTTCTTGACGGTTGATATCCTAACTAAAGCAACACTCCAGTAACAGTAATAGAAGTTACATTTTATGAAATATCACAAAAAGAAAGAGGTATTTCGTTTGCTAAGTGTTGAGAGGAGTGTATATTAGAACGCTGTAGGTTGACACATGGACTCTTTCTCAAAACTGTCAGGCCCTAAGATGCAGTGCTGTTGCTGAGGAATTTTACTACATTTCCTCATAAGTCATACTGACTCTGCATGTGATAAATGACGTTGAGGTAAGCTGTGAAAGAATGCAGAAAGCCAATGAATAAATATAAGAACAATGTCACTCACAATTAAGCTCTGTTCCAAACTGTCTTGCTGTCTGTTCCCTATAAAGGCAACTGCCTTGAGGGTGCAGCCTAACTGAAATGGAGCGCCTTAAAGGATTAGTTCACTTCCAGAATAAAAATGTCCTGATAATTTACTCAGCCCCACGTTATCCAAGATGTTCATTTCTTTCCTTCTTCAGTCGAAAAAAATAAGGTTTCTGAGGAAAACATTCAAGGATTTTTCTCCATACAGTAGACTTCAATGGGAGCTAACGGGTTGAAGGTCCAAATTGCAGATTCAGTGCCGCTTCAAAGTGCTCTACATTATCCCAGCCTAAGAATAAAGGTGAAACAATTGGTAATTTAAAAAAAATAATAATACACTTTTTAAAGAGGTCTTCGGATGCAAAACTCACTTTTACATGTTGTTTGAACATAATGTGTATTGTGGGTATTTTTTAATCTTAATAAGTAATATCCCCTTTTTCAAATCAGGCCATTCTCAGCCTCTTGTTGGTGTGACGTGACACCGACCAAGACCGCTCCCACAATAGTTGATTGACATGACTGTCTTACCTTAGACCCGCCCTAAATGAACTGAGTGAGCTGAGAACAGTCCGACCGCCATTGTGTCGACTTCGATGCAGGGGAACCAAGAATGTCTCTGATTGAGGTGTTGTGTTGATGGCTGTAGTAATGAACATAGCAGTAATCATTTACTCCCAACATCTGAGCTGCTGAAGACGCAAAGGATTAACGTTACTTTAGTTTTTGAAAGAAATGTGCCCAGCAATCTACATAAATGCATCTATGTTTGCACAAATCATTTGTGATTCAGCTTAATCTACACCTACATCCGCCTTTCTTAATTATGTGCTAGTTAGCAAGTTTTGTGGCTAAATGTGGCTAAAGTAAACATTATGGCTCGTCACCCCACAGAAGAGAGGGGTGGGGTGAGCAGAGTTCATTAGCATTTAAAGGAACATGCAACAGAATGGCTCACTCTAAAAAGGGCTGATTTTGACAAGGTAAATGAGAAATTGTAACCAAAGTATGTTATAGACTTCTCATTAAGAATAAATAAATAATAAATAATCATATCAACTTTTGGAAAATGGGCATCCGATGACCCCTTTAACCACAAATGCTCGTCTCGCATCGCCAGAGAAAGCTAGTGAGCATGCCATCCTAACCCATTACGTAAAAACGTTGGAAAAGTCATGCATGGTTAGTTCTTTGTCTGTGTACTACGGTTCAAAAAGGTAGGGTAGGGCGAAAAACTCCACACTGTAAACAAATGACCGTGAATTTAACAGTAAAAGACAGTAACAGTAAAAAATGCTACAGTAAAAACCTGTTAAATGGTTAACGCTAAGTTCCTCTACTGTTTACGGTGAAAAAATGTGTTGGACATTGCATGCCATTTTATTTCAAATGTAAAGTTTTCAGTTTTGTACATTAGGGTTGTGTGTTGCATCTAATGTTGTTAAATTAATGTTTATTGCTTTATTTCAGTTTCATGTGTTACCATGGTGGTGTTTAGTGTTTGTGTGAATGACACTGTGCACATTCTATATATCAGACATTGTTGTTTTACCTTTTTTTTGTAAAGACCGTTTGACTTTCTTTGCACGTTCGCTTTTTTTAAACACTTGGTCGGTACGTCCACCTACGTCACGCGTGACCTTTCCAACATGATCACTCAAAGAGTGAAGTCTGGCTGATGTGTGGTTAAAACGTCCAATCGTTACGCTGGATAAGATATATTTTTCATCTGGGATCATGTAGAGCCCTTTGAAGCTGTATTGAAACGTTTTTAACCTTCAATCTGTTGAGCATCATTGAAGTCCACTATGGAGAAAAATTAATTTTTTTTCGACTGAAGAAAGAAAAAAACATGAACATTTTGGATGACACAGGGGTGAGGAAATTATCAGGAAAATCTAATTCTGGAAGTGTACTAATTCTTTAAGTGACTGATTTGGAGGAATCTTTACAAGTAGCAAAAGCACATAAACTCTCCTTATGTAAACTGTACAGAACATATGGCTCAAAGTTGATTCCAGTAATCTTTAATGTTTGTAATGTAATCTTTAATGCTAAGCTGACAATGTTAAAATGGTCTCTTAGTTTATACCCTTATATAATGCACAGTACAGTTAAGTTCAACTGTCAAGTTCAACGTTACATTCAATTCACATTTAATTATATCTTTACAGCATATTACTTCAGTAATAGATACTTTTTTTAAAGTGTGCTAAAGTGTGTTTCTTTTTCACAATGTTATAGATTAGAATTAATTCTAATAGTTTGACATAGCCCATTGAAAGTATTTGTATCATTACTTTACTGTAAGAAAACATTTTAAAAAACAAACAAAAAAAAAAACAAATTCAACTCATCTGCCTTGGATTATGTGTTGAATTACTATGCTCTCCACAAAATATACTTGTGATGCTTAAATGTACCTGTAGTAACAAAGCATCACTTATTGTCAGTGACAGAATTTGAGGCGACGTTAGCGGCAGTGACAGCTAAATCTAATGAACAATGACAAAACATGGTAACTTCCAGTATGGTCTAATTTTTGGAACGGTGTCTGAGTTTCTGTTTAGATGTTTAGATATCCTGCTCACTAGGTTTTGGAGTAGACTGCACAAGTGGAACTGATTAGTCACAAGCTAGTGATGTTGCATACTGTCATACTGCTTTCAAAAGAGTTTCTAATTAAATGAATTAATCCAGTCCTGTGGCTCACGGGTATTTCCAGTTCTAAGAAAGTTGTAGACATCAGAACAGCTCAGAGGGATCTTACACGCCTCAGAGCAAAGCAATCCATCTATGTCATTTCTAGCGATAGGTGTAGAGGCTCTTTCGGGACACTGATAAAATCTCCTTAGAGATGAGCTTGGAACGGTTCCAGGCGCAGATTAACTTTCTGACTGGTCCAGGGACGGTGTTTTATGTATTTAATTTCTCTCATCGGACTGATTCTGAAAGAAATCCTTGAACCTTTCATTTGAAGAACTTGTTTTAGTTTTACAACAATTTTTATCCACTGGCAAATCTAATCATATGCTCATAACTCTGGGATTAGAGGATTCATAATGGTTAACAGGTCAAGAGGTCATGTATGCGAGAGAAGCTGTTTTCGTAGTGGCTAGCCAAAGCTATGAGAAGAATTTGAGGCAGCCAATGACAGTATTCCAAGGGCCCTTACAACGCCAGAAAAACACTGAGCTGTATTAGGATTTTAAAGCCAGCTGACCAGTTATTCATATTTTTTGACTCCAAACTGGTTTGTGTTATTCAGCATGATTTAAGAATGACACACAAGCTCAATGTTTAAAATTTAGAAATGTAAAATGTTTTAGTTTATTTTTAGATTTAAATTGGATTTGGAATCCTATATTACCAGTGTAGTATCATGCTCTATTGACCCATATTGTACAATAAAAATTATTTTGCTATTTACAAAATCCAGGCGTGTTATGCCCCCCATGAAGTTTATTTCCCATAACTTGTCTTTTAAGACGATGCATTTTACATATACAGTGGCATGCAAAAGTTTGGAAACCCCTTGCAGAATTTGTGAAAATGTGAATCATTTTAACAAAATAAGAGAGATCATACAAAATGCATGTTATTTTTTTAGTACTGTCCAAAATAAGATATTTTATATAAAAGATGTTTACATATAGTCCACAAGACAAAAAAAAGGGCTGAAATTATTAAAATAACCCCCTTCAAAAGTTTGGGAACCTTTGGTTATTAATACTGTGTGTGGTTACCTGGATGATCTACGACTGTTTTTTTGTTTTGTGATAGTTGTTCATGAGTCCCTTGTTTGTTCTGAACAGTTAAACTGAGCACTGTTGTTCAGAAAAATCCTCCAGGTCCTGCAGATTCTTCAGTTTTCCAGCATCTTTTACATATATTAACTCTTTCAAGCAGTGACTGTAGGATTTTGAAATCCATCTTTTCACACTGAGGACAACTGAGAGACTCAAACACGGCTATCAAAAAAGGTTCAAAAATTCACTGATGCTCCAGAAGGAAACATGATGCATTAAGAGCCGGGGGGTGAAAACTTTTTTAATTTGAAGATCAAGGTAAATTTTACTTGATTTGTCTTCCGGGAAACGTGCAAGTATCTTCTTTTTTCATCCAAAGGTCAGTACTAAATAATTCAACAAAATAAGAAAAATTTGGACATCTTCATCCTGTTCAAAAGTTTTCACCCCCGGCTCTTAATGAATCATGTTTCCTTCTGGAGCATAAGTGAATGTTTGAACCTTTTTTAATAGTTGTATTTGAGTCCCTCAATTGTCCCCAGTGTAAAAAGATGGATCTCAAAATCACACAGTCACTGCTGGAAAGGGTTCAAATATGCAAAAGATGCTGAAAAACTGAAGAATCTGCAGGACTTGGAGAATGTAAAATATCTTACTCAGGACAGTACTAAATAAAAACTAACATGCATTTTGTATGATCGCTCTTATTTTGTTAAAATTATTCACATTTTCATATTGTGCAAGGGGTTCCCAAACTTTCGCATGCCACTGTAACCTTCACAGTACAGTCAGAACCTTCATAAAATAACCCTTTGTTCACAAATCTCGAAGGATTTTCTTGTTATACAAGGTGTAAATTAGGTTTAGTCATAAATTAAATGTCTTGTTACTTGTGGATTTGCCATGTGTCCACCAGCTGTGTACGAACGTAAATTAAATAAATGACTGTGTTCTTTGATGTAAACCCGCAAGGTGCTTTATCATCTGGTTTTACACCTTCCTATTTGCTAACATCATGCACATCTGAAAACAAGTCATCCAGCGTAAATCAGTCATCCAGCGTAGTCTCTTGGTCCATGACAGTGCACTGCTGGACCTTGGTGTCTGAGATCTTGTAACTGCAGTGGAAACATGGATCATTCTTCACAGGAAATATCACTGCATCTGCAGCCGGTCCAACATCTGTTCTGAACTCTTCGCTGATGTAATCCGGGTACGACACGTGAGCATTCTTTGCTTGTGCCGCTGAAAACCATCAGTATAAATAAATAAGTAAATTGTTCAACTGATTTTATGTTGCGAGTGACTTTGACATTCAGTTAGAGATTAATTATATTTAGAAAAATAATAAACACATTTTGTTAATAATAAACAGTTTGCTTTCTCTTTCAAGTGTGAATGATATTTTGGAGAGTTTTTAAGTGACCAGAAGAGGAACGCTTTGAATTCAATGAACAGTGTCTGTGGCATGCTATTGATTAACGCATCACTCAGTTTATAAAAACAAACAAGAAAATCCTGTGTGCATTTACGTGCTTACAATGAAAGTTTATGGGGCAAGTCATTGTGAAGGAATTATAGACCGATGATCGGTTTGGGCAAAAAAAAAAACAAAAACAAAAAAAAGCATAAAAATATTGGTCCAAAAAAATGGTAATTTTGATCTAGTTTTAATGCATTGATGTGAAATATGTGACCCTGAATCACAAAACCCGTCTTTAGTAGCATGGGTATATTTGTAACAATAGCCAAAATACATTGTATGGGTCCAAATTATTGATTTTTTTCTTTAGGATATTAAGTAAAGATTATGCTCCATGAAGATATTTTGTAAATTTACTACTGTAAATATATAAAAACTTGTGATTTTCTCAATATTTTGTTTTTTTGCACCCCAAGATAACAGATTTTTAAATAGTATCTCGGCTAAATGTTGTCCTATCCTAAACCATACATCAATGAAAAAACTCATTT
>JAHKKF010538068.1:29913-45669 GCA_019740295.1 Labeo calbasu
TGGAAGTTCAAAATCGGGGGCACAATTGAAGTCCATTATATGAAGAAAAATCCTAAAATGCTTTCCTCAAAAACCATAATTTCTTTACAATTGAAGACAGAAAGACATGGACATCTTGGATGACAAGGGGGTGAGTAAATTATTTGTAAATTGTTGTTTTGAAAGTGGAGTTCTCCTTTAAGTGAAACATTTTTATCAGATTTATGCAATTTAAAGGAAAAATAAGTGCTAACTACATTTGAGGAAGGCAACGTTTAAAATATAAAACAAAAATATGAGATCATTATTTACAAAAACTCAAAATAAATGCAAATACTTTGTTTCTAAACACTTTAATTACTGAGAACATCTAAAAAATGTTAAGCATGTTAAAGAACTGCATTAATTTGAATATAAATCACGGTCGCACCACATGACATTTTTTTAAGGCTATGGCCAATTCATTGAGATGGAAAAACACAAATCTCTTAATTTAAAATTTGAATATGAATTTATGTGTACACAACATTCTTAATGTTTGAACAATTGATTTTTTTATTTTTTATTTTTTAATTGGCCTGTGGAAATCCTTACACGTCACTGACCCACATACAGGTTTGGAGTAAATGATGTCAAATTAAAATTTTTCCGTGAACTGTCCCTTTAACAAGTGTTGTTCTGCAGGTGGCGATTGATTTCACCGCCTCAAACGGTGACCCTCGAAACAGCTGCTCCCTCCACTACATCCACCCTTACCAGCCCAATGAGTACCTCAAAGCATTGATCGCTGTTGGGGAGATCTGCCAGGATTACGATAGGTGACCCACCAATCAATCCCTCAATCAGTCAGCCAGTCAACCAATAAATCAGTTCATCAATCATGCAACCAGTCAAGCAAACAGTCAATCCTTGAAATTTGCCAAATTAAATTTATTGGACTTACTAACAGAGCTGCTCCATCACAAAATGTTTACAGCAGTTATTTTCTCAGTACAGGCCATTAACCAAACTTTCAGACCAATTAATCAATCAATTACACATTGCATCAATTAATCAGCATTCAGTCGTATGACTGCCAGCGCCTGTAGGATGCAGAGCTGTCATGTCAAGGATTGTCTTTCTACACTTCAATCACTCTCTCGCTCAAGACGTCACTTAAGCTCAGAGTCAATTATATTTGACCCCTCACAATGTCACATCCCTGCTCACCTCATTGCTCATCTCTGGGGCTCAGTGCGCGCTCATTAATCCTTTCTGCTTCTGATCTGTTTCCAGCGACAAAATGTTTCCCGCTTTTGGCTTTGGAGCCCAAATCCCACCAGACTTCAAAGTAAGTTCATTATTTTTATATGTTAAGTAAAAGTTTTTTTTTTAATACTTTAAGGGCAAACAGTTTTTACATGCAATTATGTGTAATTTTGCAGTAAGAAAGAAAAGTTGTCATTTAAAAAACAAAAACTGAATCATTTTTGTTTTTTAAATGATCACACTTCTTTTTTACTGTGATTCTAGTTTCATTTGACTGTTAGATTTATTGCATATTTACAAGTTGAAATGACGTTAAATAAATTTACGTTTAAGATAAAATATCTAAGTAATCCTCTATCATGGTCTTTTTTAAAACAATACTAGATTTTTAAAAATGATTTTCTTTTTTTTATTATTTATTGATTGATTTAATAGACTGCAAGAAAAGTTTCTTATATTATTATTGTTATTATTATTAATAATAATAATAATAATAATATTTTACTGATTGATTCATCTCAAATTTAACAGACTGAATTTGTAACTTTATTTTAAGACTGCAATAAGTTTCCTATATTATTACTATTATTATGATGATGATGATGATTATAATTATTATTACTTGTTGATTGATTTGATTGACTGATCTAATATTTAACAGACTGAATTTGTAACATTATTTTAAGACTCAAGTAAGTTTCCTATATTATGATGATGATGATGATGATTATAATTATTATTACTTGTTGATTGATTTGATTGACTGATCTAATATTTAACAGATTGAATTTGTAACTTTATTTTAAGACTGCAATAAGGTTCCTATATTATTATTATTATTATTATTATTATTATTATTATTATTATTATTTGTTGATTGATTTGATTGACTCATCTAATATTTAACAGACTGAATTTGTAACTTTATTTTAGGACTCAACTAAGTTACCTATATTATGATTATTATTATTATTATTATTAATAATAATAATATTAATAATATTAATAATAATTTATTCATTGATTCATCTAAGATTTAACAGACTAAATGTATAACTTTATTTTAAGACTGCAATACGTTTCCTATAGTATTATTATTATTATTATTATTATTATTATTTATTGATTGATTTGATTGACTGATCTAATATTTAACAGACTGAATTTGTAACTTTATTTTATGACTCAACTAAGTTACCTATATTATGATTATTATTAATAATAATAATAACAATATTAATTTATTAATTGATTAATCTAAGATTTAACAGACTGAATTTATAACTTTATTTTAAGAATGCAATAAGTTTCCTATATTTTTATTATTATTATTATTATTATTATTATTATTATTTATTGATTGATTTGATTGACTCGTCTAATATTTAACAGACTGAATTTGTAACTTTATTTTAAGATTCCAAGAAGTTTCCTATATTATTATTTTTATTATTATTATTACTATTACTATTATTATTGTTATTATTGTTATTATCATCATTTATTGAATGATTTGATTGACTCGTCTAAGATTTAACAGACTAAATTTGTAACTTAATTTTAAGACTGCAATAAGTTTCCTTTATTATTATTATTATTGATTGATTGATTTAACTGACTCATCTAGGATTTAACAGACTGAATTTGTAACTTTATTTTAAGACTCCAAGGCGTTTCCTATATTATTATTATTATTTTTTTTAATTTATTGATTGATTTGATGGACTCATCTAAGATTTAACAGACTGAATTTGTAACTTTATGTTAAGATTGCAATAAGTTTACAATATATATTACAATAAATCGCCATGGAAACCAGAGTGCTTTGAACTCCTCACCGTTACCTGACAGGAGACTTCTGAATAATTCATGAACTGCCGATGCCCTTTTACAATAATCACCTCATCATTCCTGCTAATCTATGCCAATCACTCAAAATCAGGTCATCTGATTGGTTGCCATGTTACAATCAGAGGTCACGGCTGCAGTGTGGTTGGATTTGAATCTAAGAATGCATTTCAGTTGACCGCAGTCCGAGCCACAGGGAAGCTCCATGTTTTATGCATGCTTTTATCCCTTCCATTGGCTGCAGTAATTCTGAATATAAATGAACCATAAGAACGAATGAATGTAATAAAGAAATGAAATGTTTTAGTTCTTCCAGTACATTATATGAACTTTAATATCATAATCTGATATCACCAGTGGTCAAAGTTTAAATCAACTGAGTCTTTTTATCCACAACATTTAAAAAAGCAATTTGTTTCTAAAAGTGGTAGACTCTGCCATCGCTGCCTCTGATTTTTCAGTTTTTGTCACTTAACTGTTTTTATTTTTTCCCCTCCTCAATTCAGGTTTCTCATGATTTTGCTGTGAATTTTGATGAGGACAACCCAGAATGTGCTGGTGAGTCATCAAAGTGTAAACTATGTAACTTCATGCCTTTGCAGACATTTTTTTTATTTAAAAAGAAAGTTCAATGAAATCCAATGCTGTATGAGTCAAACATCTCCCACACACACACATACTCAATGGCAAACAGAAGATGTTAGAATTTCAAAGCATAAAGTATGAACTTTTTTGTTCTGTTTTTGACTGAACAAATACATGAATAAACAAGCCCTCCATATAACCTCTATTCATCTCTGAGGTCAAAGGTCATGTTTTCATCTGACATTTTCAGGTCAGTACATGTAAATGACCACCACTGTAAAAGAAATGGGGAATTCGTTCATTTAATGTCACATTACAAAACAGATAACTGGTCAGTGCAGAAAATAAAATAAAACACATTTAATTAAATGAACTTAATTCAAGATGTTTAAAAACAAGTGAGTGTATTGACTTAAGCGGCTCTGTGTGTTTTGCAGGTATACAAGGTGTTGTTGAGGCTTATCAGAACTGCCTCCCGAAAATCCAGTTGTACGGTCCCACTAATATTGCTCCCATCATCCAGAAAGTTGCCAACTCTGCCTCCGAGGAGATGCACACCAAAGAGGCCATGGTTAGTGAGAGAGAGAGAGAGAGAGAGAGAGAGAGAGAGAGAACACCTTTAATTAGACTGAAGAGCTCAGTTTCTGCACAGCACCATATTGACTCCATCTGCTTTACTGCTGTTGCCTTTTTAAAAAAAGTTGCTGATGTAAATAAACAAGGAAACATGTCGTGGAAAAGCAGAGCATAATTATTACTTCATCAGGATTTTTTCAGACTGCATTAGATAATTGTTCTCAGAAAGTAGTTTATGTAGTTACATACTAATTTATTTGATAAAAAAATACAGAAATATTGTGAAATATAACAATTGACTGTTAAGTTACTGTTTTAAATAGATTTTAAAATGCGAAAGGTTTTTTTTAGCAGCCATTACTCTATTGTTCAGTGTCTAGTTTGCTTTGGGTGCTCAAGAAGCATTTCTTATTTTTGTCAATGTTGAAAACATTTTAATATTTTGTATGAAAACTGTGATATACAATCTATCTATCTATCTATCTATCTATCTATCTATCTATCTATATATATATATATATATATATATATAAATTAATATTTTATTCAACGATGTGTTAAATTGTTGAAAAGTGACAGTAAAGACTATTTCAAAATAATGAGTCTGAAATAATTACATTTCAGTTAAATGCTGTTTAATTAACTTTCTATTCATTAAAGAAACCTAAAAAAAAAATTACGGTTTCCATAAAAATAAAAACTGTTTTTAGCATTGATACTAATGAAAGCCATTATTGTTAATTGTGTATATTATTAATTCTGCCATAACATAAAAAATATATATTCAAATATAAAATGTTTATTTCAATTGTAATAATATTTCACGGTATTACTGTTCTTACTGTATTTTTAATTAAAGCTGCGGTGCATAACTTTTTTTGGTTAAAATGATCCGAAATCAATTTTTGAGCAAGTACATACAGTGGCATGCGAAAGTTTGGGAACCCCTTGCAGAATCTGTGAAAACGTCAATTATTTTAGCAAAATAAGAGAGATCATACAAACTGTATGATTTTGAGATCCATCTTTTCACACTGAGGACAATAAAGGGACTCAAACGCAACTATTAAAAAAGGTTCAAACATTCACTTATGCTTCAGAAGGAAACACAATGCATTAAGAGCTGGGGGGTGAAAACTTTCTGAATTTGAAGATCAAGGTAAATTGTACTTATTTTGTCTTCTGGGAAACAAGTATCTTCTGTTGCTTCCAAAGGGCAGTACTAAATAGAAAAAAAGGTATTTCAATAAAATAAGAAAAACTTTGAACATCTTCATTCTGTTCAAAAGTTTTTACCCCCCAGCTCATAATGCATTGTGGTTCCTTCTGGCGCATCAGTGAATGTTTAAACCTTTTTTTAATAGTGGTGTTTGAGTCCCTCTGTTGTCCACAGTGTGAAAGAATGATCTCAAAATCATACAGTCACTGCCGAAAAGGGTTCAAATATGCAGAATCTGCAGGACCTGGAGGATTTTTCTGAAGAACAGTGCTCAGTTTAACTGTTCGGAACAAACAAGGGACTCATGAACAACCATCACAAAACAAAAAAACAGTCATAGATCATCCAGGTAACCACAAGTATTAAGAACCAAGGGTTCCCAAACTTTTGAAGGGGGTTATTTTAATAATTTCAGCTATTTTTTGGTCTTGTAGACTATATGTAAACATCTTTTATGTAAAATATCTTACTCAGGACAGTACTAAATAAAAAATAACATGCATTTTGTATGATCCCTCTTTTTTATTTTGTTAAAATTGTTCCCATTTTCACAGATTCTGCAAGGGGTTACCAAATTTTCACATGCCACTGTAAATAGCCAGTGTTCAAAACAATCTCCTTACCTTAGCTTGATTCACAACGGTAAGCTTGTAGGTTTTCGCAGGAAATACAAGCATGCTGCCATTCGTCTTTGCGTCCTTATTTCACGCCTGTAAACATAAAGAATGAGTCCCGGCTGGTATTGGCTATATCGTATGTAAGGATGCTGCAGGTGGCGCATAATTTATACCCTGTTTTCACAGCAGCTGGAATAATTAAATGTATTATTTTGATGGCGGATTGTAATCCAGAAAGGATTATGTGTTAATAAAACACCTGTAAGTGACTGAAATTAGATTATATTTCAGTTTTAAATGTACATCTGATTACAGATAGCCTATGTGGGATTACACAACATTTGTATTTCAAAGAGAACCAGTTCTAAGGAACATTAATTTGCTTTTTGGGTTAAAACAACTATTTCTTTATATAAAATTCAAATGGTATGACAATTAGAGATTATACTAAATAGTTTTTTTTTTAACCCCATTGGCAAAGTTGTGGTGTTTTGCTGGAAATAAAACAAGAAACTGTTAAAATGGTTATAATGGGGCTTTAAATGCAAGACAAATATAGTGATAACATTTTGTGAGTCTCAATTTTTTAATGTTTTCTCGTTTTATTGATTTCTTACCTCCTTTTTTCTCATTCATTAGGAATACTTTATACTACTAATTCTGACAGATGGAGTGATCACAGATATGGCGGATACACGAGAGGCCATCGTCCACGCCTCCCACCTGCCCATGTCCGTCATCATCGTAGGCATAGGCAGCGCGGATTTCAGCGACATGCAGATGCTGGATGGTGATGATGGAATCCTCCGCTCTCCCAAAGGAGAACCCGTCCTGAGGGACATCGTGCAATTTGTGCCCTTCCGCAACTTCAAACATGTGAGTAAAAAAAACAAGGCAAGGCAAGTTTATTTATATAGCACATTTCATACACAATGGTAAATCAATGTGCTGCACATAAAAGGAATTAAAATAATCATAAAAACATAATAATCACAACAATAAAAACAGGAAATTTAAGAACAATTAAAACTGATTACAAATTGATTTAAAATGAATTAAAACAGTTAAGAAAAAAATTATTATACATAAAATGCAGTGCAATCAGTTTGGATGTAGCACAATGCTCATTCAGTAAATGCACAACTAAACAGATGAGTTTTGAGTCTTGGCTTAAATGTGGCTAATGTTTTAGCACATCTGATCTCTTCTGGAAGCCGATTCCAACTGTGGGCGGCATAATAGCTAAAACCACATTCCCCTTGTTTTGTGTGCACCCGTAGTATGTCTAACTGACTTTATCCTAATGATCTGAGTGGTCTGTTAGACTTATATTCAGTGAGCATATCTGCAATGTATTTAGGTCCTAGGCCATTAAGTGATTTATAAATGAGTAAAAGTACTTTCAAATCAATCGTAAATATGCCTGGAAGCCAACAGTATCTTATTTCTGTCATTGTCGTTAAACGGTAAAAACAGAAAGCAAAACCTAAAAGTTTTAAGTGATAACTAGTAAGTCAGAGTTTAAAGGATTAGTTCACTTCCAGAATAAAAAAAATCCAGATAATTTACTCACCCTTATGCCATCCAAGATGTTCATGTCTTTCTTTCTTCAGTTGAAAAGAAGTTAAAGGAGAAGTTCACTTCCAGAACAGAAAGTTAGGGTATGTCGAAAATCTCCAATTGTATTTTCTCCCTCAACTTCAAAAATCATTTCAAAATCATCCTACATCGCTGCAGAAGTTCTGACCCAGTCTTTGCAAAGTGAACATGCAAAGAAGATAAAACACCCTTAACAAAAAAGGTAAAACAGAGATATAGGGTGATTTTGAAGTTGAGGGAGAACATGAGATGGGAGTTTTTCAACATACACTAACTGTCACGAAATGAAAAAAACAGTTCAAGCAGAGCAAGACGAGCGTTTGACATTAAAACGTATAAAATTGTATTATTTTTATGAAAATAACCGATCATTTCGCTAAATAAGACCCTTCTTCCTCGGCTAGGATCGTTTTCAGCTGCATTTGGGATCGTTTGAAGCCGCATTTAAACTGCATTTTGGAAGTTCAAAATCGGGGCACCATATCAGTCCATTATATGGAGAAAAATGCTAAAATGTTTTCTTCAAAAAATATAATTTCTTTACGACTGAAGAAAAAAAAAAGGCATGAACATCTTGGATGACAAGGGGGTGAGTACATGATCTGTAAATTTTTGTACTGGTAGTGGACTTCTCTTAAATGGGGATCAACAGGGTTGAAGGTCCAAATTGCAGTTTCAGTGCAGCTTCAAAAGGCTGTACACAATCCCAACCAAGGAATAAGGGTCTTAGCGAAATGATTGGTTATTTTGTAAAGAAAAGTAAAATTTATATACTCTTTAACCACAAATGCTCATCTTGCACTAGCTTGACTTCACACATTATGCAATCATGCACACGTGATGTAGGCAGAAGAACCGACCCAGTGTTTAAAACGGCCTTTAAAAAAAGATGTTGTCCAACAATGATGTTGGACAATTTTGAAATTGGAGGAGGAAATTAGATGTTTTTTACCGCCATACCATACCTTTTTGAATTAAAGTACACAAAGAACTTGAGCATCGCAGAGCTAGTAAAGAACTAGCATTTGTGGTTAGTATATACATTTTTCTTTTTTTTTTTTAAGAAAATAACCGATAGTTTCACTACATAAGACCCTTATTCCTCAGCTGGGATCGTGTAGAGCCATTTGAAGCTGTGATGAAACTGCAATTTGGACCTTCATCCCGTTGGCTCCAACTGAAATACACTATATTGAGAAAAATCCTAGAATGTTTTCCTTAAAAATCTTAATTTCTATTCGACTGAAGAAACAAAAGCAATGAACATCTTGGATGACATGGGGATGAGTAAATTACCAGGAAATTTTTATTCTGCAAGTGAACTAATCCTTTAACGAACAGCTGTGCCTAATGAAGAGAAATGCTTCATGCCAGGTTTGGTGATTTAAGAAACTGTATGGTACCTCTGGTCAGGGCTTAGTCACGAAACCAAACTACAAGAGGATGCCGTACATCTGAAGGCATCCAGGTTTCTTTTCATCTCTCTCCTCTCACAGGTCAGTGCGTTGCTCTCACAGCTGTCTCTCTGAGCTCCAATAACAAGCATCTCGGCGCTGGAACAGAGGGAAGGAAAACATCAAAGCTCTTAGATTTTACAGGCCTGTGTTTAGTTTAATTAAGGAGTGTGAAATCATTCATGTAGAACAGTCTTCATTATGAAAGCATTTTTTAAGAGACGTTAGGCGTATTCTGTCCTGCTTTAACTCAATATTCCTGCCACTGAAGTTGAGTTCATGCAAAGTTCAGTTTTTTATTCCAAAAAAAATCCTGTGTGGTTTAAAACTAAAAAAACAAAGCCTGGTGTATCATTATTATTACTCATTCAATATTTTTCATAAATATTCATTTAGTCATTTATAAATCATTCATTGTCAGTGTAAAAGTGACAGCTGTGAGAAGAAAAAAGGAATGCGCTGGCAGCAACACATCGGACAGACATCATTCATAATTTATTTCAATACAGCAACATTAGAATGTAGCTAAGCTAATAGTGCAGAATTTATATAACATATTAAAATACAAAAATAAATGAAAAAATACTAAAATAAATAAATAGTAATAATATTCATTATTATTGTTGTTGTTAGAATTAGCATTATTGTTTTATTTTGAATTATTTTATTTTTTATTTTTTATTTATACATTCGTGTCTTCACATTTTTTCATGATTTTGTTGTATTTTTGTTTTATGTAACTGGTGATGTAGTCGCGCTTTGTAAACCTTCAGGTTTTTCATTTGATTTATTGAACTTTTTGTCCAAGGCTTCTTGTGCAATAAACTGCAGAGAAGGGTTTTGTTTTGTTTTGCTTTTTTCTTCACAGTCAAGAAGACGGCTGTGAGGGAACCTGCTACCTCAGGTCAACTTCTGCAATATCACACAATTCATAAATATAGCGCAACTCTGAAGGTGTGAAGTTGGTTGTCCGATACGAACGCTTCTGCAAGAAACCGAGCGTGTGTTTGTGTGTGTGCGTGTTTATTTTTAGCTATGTCCTGCTGGGTTTTCTCTGGTCTGTCTCCACCTGTTTTGCGGACGGAGAGAAATAGGAGTGACACCTTTCCTGTATCACCTACTCAAGCACAAGAGAGTGTGAGATTTCATCTATATTCCCTTCTCTCATTCGTCTTTTCTTCCACACAGGCCTCTCCTGCAGCGCTGGCTAAAAGTGTGCTGGCTGAGGTTCCCAATCAAGTGGTGGATTACTACAATGGAAAAGGCATCAAGCCCAAATGCCTGACGGACTTTGAGTCTTCCAGAGCGTTCAGTCCCTGAGCTACGCACAGCCATATTCGTCTCAACTTCAAGATATCTTCATTGATCATTTCAGAGCTTGCAGCATCATTATAGGAATCGACAAGCAGGTCCATCCTTGTTTTTTTTTTTCCACTCAGGTTTTTTAATAGCATTGGGCCAAAATGTCCTCAGCTGTCCATGTTTTCTTCTTACGCAGTTGTTAGTTATATTAAAGGTGCACTTTTAGCTTTGTTTTCCCTGGCTGATATGGCAGTTGTATTGGACTTAAAGGGATAGATCACCCCAAAATGAAAATTCTGTCATTAATTACTTACCCTAATGTCATTCCAAACCTGTAAGACCTTTGTTCATCTTCAGAAAACATATGAAGATATTTTTTATTACATCCGAGAGCTTTCTGTCCCTGCATAGACAGCAATGCAACTACCACGTTCAAGGCCCAGAAAGGTAGTAAGGACATCATTAAGGACATTCATTCATAACCATAATACTTTTTGTGCTCAAAGAAAAATTGATAACAGGGCAGTTACCAAGATGTAGTCATGTGATCTCAACGTGGACGCCCCCATGAGGCGGCCTGCTCTCATTTGAGATTATTTTATTTTTAGGGGTTTAGGGTATTTTTAGGATGTTTCTAATATGTCTAGTAAGAGCTTGTTTAGCTGGTTCAGGTGTGTGTAATTGGGGTCGGAGCTAAACTCTGCAGGACACCGGCCCTCCAGGACCGAGTTTGGGTGCCCCTGCCCTAATGTAATTGTTAGAATGGCCAAGGATCAGCAATCTCCATGTAAAACTGATTGTGCAGACCAAACCATAAGTCGTAGAGACTTGAAACTTGGAGGGATGGTAGTACTCACACCGCCAACAATGTCACCAAGTCCCGCCCCAGTTGGCCTGACGGGGGCGCTGCAGCAAGCAAAAATACAAAATCACTCATAACTCCTAAACCGGCAGTCGCAGACTAAAGTGTCTTATGTCACTGGAATCCTGGCAAAATTTGGGGGTATTTTGGATTTAAAAAAACAAAAAACTTCTTTTGCGAACTAGTCCTAGGTTTTTCCACCTGATCAGAACCAAACCAGTGCAGAAAGATTCTCTGGAGAGTGAATGTCAATAATTATCAAAAAAAAAGTTTGAAAAAACATTTGAAAGGGGCGGGGCCACTTTTCGTAAAATGCCTATAACTCCTGAACAGAATGAGATATCTTCGCCAAACTCATAACACTTACATAAGAGCTCAATCTGAGGTCACAGAACAGACATCGCAGAGCTTGGCCACTTGGTGGTGCTATAGGAGGGAAAAAACATTAAAATGGCTATACCCGCGCAACCATTTGTCCTATTGGTCATGAAAATCGCTGTGCACGGCCTTGGTCCAAAATGCCACAAGGTCTATGAGGACATTTACGTATCGCAAAAAAACATGGCCGCCATTGCCCGACGAATATTGAGCACCTATTAGACAAGGTTAACAGAGGCCGATCAAAATAAGGGGGGGGATGCAATATCGCATTTTTCAAGGGCATAAACAATTGTATGTTGCACGGTTTTTCACACATGATCGTGATATTCACGTCATTCGATAGAACTCCTCATTCCGGAGTTCTTTCTTTGCTTCCAGAATCACTGCTGTCAATCAAAACATTTGTTAAATGATTAAGAAGATGTAAACAAAAAACTACTTTTGCAAAATAGTCTTAGGTTTTTCACTTAATCTGGGAATAAAGAACTGCAGTACAATTCTCTAGACTCTCTAGGTCAGTAATTATCAAAAAACATTGGAATTTAGCCTTTGGGAAGCTATACCGGGGTTATTTAGAAAAGCGGCCTGTCCAGATTTATCCAGAATCCTACAACTTCAAGAAACCTGGTGAGCACATGCGACTGGTGATTCTAAACAAGCATGCAAAGTGTTAAATAGATCAGACCACAGCTGGCACTGTAACAGTCATAAACATTAAAAAACATAATATTTCTATGGTAAATTACCTGGGTTTGCCAAAAATGCTTTTTTAAATAATTATTATAGAATTAGTTGGTTACAGGTTTGCTACATATGTGCTTAACTGCCTTAAAGCACTTGAACCCCAGTAATCACTGCTTGCAGCTATATATATTTTCTTGTATATTATGTATAAAACATTTTTATTTGGTTGAAATTACTGAATGCACCTTTAACATAACAATAGGGATGGGATTCCTTTCGTTGCAACCAAACCAATCTGCCAGCACCTTTTGATCTGCCGTCACCTACTCTGTGTAAATAGAAAGAAAGTCGAAAAAATGAAACTGGACTGTCTTCCTTTAGATTTGAGATGTCAGACTGATTCCAAGTTGCATTTGTTCATGGGTGTTGGCTTTTGTTACCTTTTGTTTGATATTATTACTGTTATTTTTGGTGGACCTGCTATACAAGGGCTATATAGTCCAATATAGCATAATATTCCAATGCGTAATAGTTTAGGAGGCAAGTGATTATCGGATATTGGCCAGTGCATGACCAATGCTCAGTTAGTAACCACTGTTAGTCCTTTATAATCCGAAGTGCAACCAATTTATTGCTTTATTTAATTTACCTGCAAAAAGTTTGTGGTCGGTAACATTTTGAAAGAATTCTCCTGTCCTCACCAAGGCTGCATTTTTTGATCAATAAAAACAGTAGTAATATGAAATATTATTGTAATTTAAAATAAATGTTTTCTATTTGACTATATTTTGAAATTTAATTATTCTTGTGATGACAAACCTGAATTTTCAGGCATTACTCCAGTCTTCAGTGTCACATGATCCTTCAAAAATCATTATAATATACTGATTTGGTTCATAAAAAGTACAAACAACAATATTTTGAATCAATTTAATGCCTCCTTGCTGAATAAAAGTATTTATTTGTTTCTTACCCACCCCAAACTTTTGAAGGGTAGTGTATTTATTTTCAAACTTATTTTTAATGTGAGGCCTTTATGACTTACAATTGTTACATACAATTAAGTGTATTGTATATAGCTCTATAAACAAATGCATATTTATTTGAAAGCATGTGGAATGGATTCTGTGAATACAGTACTTACAGTATTTAGGCATTCTTTGTTTTTGTTCTTTTCTACAGGTTTCTTGAGGTTGGTTTTGCAGAATTTCTTAACATAATCTAAGTCCTTTCAGATATTTGGAAATAGTAGAAGTGTATTTCTGGTGCTGTGTTAGAAACATTTCTCATTTCCTTTTACGCATTTCTTTCTTTCCTTCTTTCTTCTGTTTGGAGCGTGTGTGTATGTATGCTTGCTTACTACAGAAACCAGGACTGTATTTTGCATGTTGCCAATAAAAAAAGTTTTTCCCACTTTTGCTTCTCAGATTTTTGTTTTGATACTGATCTGGAAGCATTTGCTCAGCACCTCATTACAAACACACACAGGTCTCTCACACCCAGTAATACTGATCTAGAGTTTCTCTTTAATGCTGTAATTGTACTGCTACAGAATTTAGAGGGATGCTTGAATGTAAAGGCTCTTAACAGGCATCTGAAGACCTTGAGAAATGGAATCCAGGAGGCGTGATCGACTCTTTGAGAAAGAGGAATCTTTGAAGTCTCAACGCACAAACATGCACACACTTCTCTCCACACATGCACACAGCCTTTCAATTAGCTTCATCATGTATAATTAAACACTCAGATCACCAGGACAAGACCAGGGGATATCAAGAGAAAGACAGATCATGTTCTTTATCATACTCAACAGGTCTGATAGTCAAAGATTCAGCAGAATATTTATTGTCAGTGATTTTGCAGATACTTTCTCATTCAAAACTTGCAGCAGGGAATGAAATCTGAGGAAGAACGTCTTTCACAAGGACACGTATTACTAGGGGACTCCCATTAAATCTCCATTTCGTGAATATTCATTATCTCCTAAATAAAAAGCATGAATATTAACTAAGGCGAACATTCGCAAAAATATTGCAGCATAAAATGTTGCAATTGTATTTGATTGCCTAAAAAAATTGCATTTAATTAATTTTATGAGGTAACAGGCCGATGATTCAGGCGGTTAAGACTACATACACTCAGATTCAGATTTATCCAGCCTTATAGATGTCTGAAATGTGTGTGGTCAGTTTATACTGATGTGTGGATCATGCCCTACTGCTGAAATATGCACATCTGTTATGCTCCTAGGACCTCTGTGTGTGAACATCACTGGCAGTGGGCTGGACAACATGTGAGATTGGATGAGGCAGGTAGCAGGATGGTTAAGAAAACTGGCAAGTTGTAGGAAGAAGCAGCTGGCAGGATGGTTGTATTATCTGGCAACATGATGGAAGTAGCAGCTGGCAGGACAAGGGGAGCAGATGAATTGTGGTTAGGACTTAATCTGCAGCAGTTCTGAGGTCTTCAAGGAAAACCTATGGAAGGCCAGATCATCATTCAGGTCCACCTCAGATCCCTCATACTGATTTGTCTACATTGACCTTCTCCAGCAGCTGCAGGACTGTCTTTTCTGCATCTCGGGTTTATCATTTGAAATGCATGAGGTTGTCAGTTCTGAGAGATTTCTAATAAATAAATAAATAAATAAATAATGTTGCTTAAAGGGGAGAAAAACTATTTTCTTGCTGCACTGTGAGTGTCTGGCAGAGACATATAGGTGACAAGGAGATTCACCAAATGCGTTCTACATATTATCATGTTCTAACATGCCACAGGGTAACACAATAATTAGTTTTGAGAGTGCTTGGAAATAGGAATTTGCAATTCAGTAAAATGGAAGTTTTATATGTATGGCAGAACTTAGTAACCAGCCTAAAACCTTTTAAAGGGTTTGTAAAGAAACCTGTGCCAGTTGCTAGGACATAAAACTGCCCTGGTGAAAAAAACAGCATATGCTGGTAGGTATGTTTTGATGCTGGGATGCTGGTTAAGTATGTTTTGATGCTGGTTGATCAAGGACCAGCAAAAACCAGCAAAGGACCAGCTTAAACCAGCATAAACCAGCAAAGGACCAGCTTAAACCAGCATCAAAACATACCTAACCAGCATCCCAGCATTAAAACATACCTACCAGCATATGCTGTTTTTTTTCACTAGGGTGCTTAATCGAACAATGTTTATAATCTGTTTGTTTGTTTACATTTATATTTTCTTCAAGCCGATGGAGACCTAACAAAATGCAGCAGGATTGCCAGGTTTTCATAGCAAAACCCGCCCAATTGCTACTCAAAACTAGCCTAAATCTAGCCCAGTGGCTTTTCTGGGGAATCCCCACGGTAAAAAAAAAAAAATAAAAAATAATAATAATAGCGGTCTGGGGGGTAGAATACACGTTTTTCT
>JAHKKF010538070.1:0-19548 GCA_019740295.1 Labeo calbasu
TGTAACATTGTCTTTACATGGAACTGTTTGATTGCTTGACATAATTGTCATTATTTAGAAGTTTCACTCTAGCTTGAACTAATTGTTTACTAAGGGGAGCAGTCAGTCAAGCATGAGACGAAAGCTTCATTTGAACTCTGGCTTTCCGAAACTACGGGCCTGAGAAATCCTTCAGAAATTTTGGTAATGCTAAATATGCAACATTGAGTAAGTAAAGTGCATGGACTTGATTTTCTGGTCCTGACAGACTTGTCAAATAGTGAACAGAGGTAACACACCACACACACGGAATGCTGTCAAGCTTCAGTCGTAGTTTAGATTGTGTATGTTTCTATGTGCATTACATCACTACGTAAAGCTGAGTCAACGATTCAGAGTTTTCTACCTGAGCTTGGTCTTTGGAAATGCAAACTGGGGAATAATTTGACTGAGAACAGACAGACACTATTGTATTTCTTAAGGTGAAAATATTAGACCAACCTAACAGAAATCATTTAATCGGATATCATATGGATATATATATAAATAAAGAGAGAGAGAGAAAGAATTTATTTTTATTCAAACTTGAATTATAGTATAGTAACAAATAATAAAACATATGTTTTTGATTTTTCATTTCTAATTTTTCAAATTAATAGCAATTTCCATGCATATCTAAATATAAATAATATTTGTATCTTAATTTTATATTTTAATATACTTTAATATACTTTATTATGACTTTAATTAAATTAGATTTAAATTAAAAATTGTGAATTACGGAGTATAATATGCACTATATAATAATATTTTTTCATATTTATGTATATGTTTGTATATAAATTTTATTTACTATTTGTATAATTTTAAAGTTTTTGGTTTTATATTAATGAAAATATTAATACATTTTAATAAATATTTTTTATATGCATTATATATATTTGTATTTTAATTTTATATTTTTATGTACTTCATATTTTTATTACTTTAATTGAATTTGATCTAAATTAAAACTTGTGAATTACAGAATATATGCACTTTCTAATAATATTTTTCGTATATATGCATGTGTATGTGTATATGTAATTTGATAATTTAGTATCTGAATGAATATTTGTATAATTTTAAGTCAATTTTTTTGTTTTATAATGAAAATATAAAATAGTTTAAGAAAGAAAAAGAGAAATTAAATACACACACACACACACACACACACACACACACACACACACATATATACACACATATATAACCTTGTTAACATTTATTGAGTCAATCAGAAGTAGTTTTATCAGTTTTAAGGTCCTGGGTCTTCAATTGTAAAATTTTCTTGTTCTGTCAGAAGAATGGACTCCCATGTGGTGTTCTTACAATTCTTCAATATTAATACCACTGTAGTCTCACTGTCGTTTACATGATTAGATCAGCTTCAGTATTTTCCACCCAGTTGGCCAATCCCGCTTCTAAACCAAAACTGCCACACAGGGTATTTGGATAAATGCAGGTGTGATCTGCTAATGTTATTTTATTTCCCCTCCAGGCCTTCAACATCACCGCTGTGCACATACTTTTATTCAAGATCATAAAACATGACACGTTAAAGAACATGATTTGTATGCATGTTCATAGCAAAAGCGTACATGATTAAATACTGTAAGAAAATTTGGAATCTCTTAGTGACTCCCTCAGCACATTTCTGAACTCCCATCGGTGTTCGTAATGACGGAAATAATCTATAACACAGTTTCCAGTGTCAGTGTTCACTATGATAATAACAGACCACGTCTGAGAATACGAGGATCAGTTTTCTGATTCATTGGGTCATGGGGACATACAAGTAGTTTTGTTCCATGGACATGTTTTAAAAGACTGTAAGCGTGACACAAATGTTTTAGAAAATGGCAAGTGCTCTTTTAAATAATAAAACACAAGCTGAGAGCAGGGTTGTCTCTGATAGTCCCCAAAAATAAGAGGTTGACTCAAGTATTTGAATGTGCTGTGCAAAATTCTTACATAATGGAATTTACAAGAATTTGCATTTTATGACTGTTGTTTTGTTTTGTGTGAATCTTCGTTTTCAGATCCCCTGCATACCCACAGAAGATACCACAGCGACTACAGCTCCTCCAGCGAAAGTCCCTCAGTCACATCATCAGACCCCGACTACAGACAAGGTTATACTAATGACCTCATCAATCTCTGTGCTTATTTTTTAACTGGGGCTGTCAGTCGATTAAATTTTTTAAATCTAATTAATTACATGATGTTTCGAAAATATAAATTTGACTGAAAATAGCTACACAAGATTATTCAAAGCTATTTTTGTGTTAAATGAGAAAGTATCAAGTAGACATTACAAAATGTAGCTTTAGAAAGAAATATTTCATATGATTTAACAAACAAAGCTATGGAACATAGTTCATTTGAGAAACATCAGAGTAGTTGTTTTTGTTCATACAGTGAAAGTCATTGGTAACCAAAACAACTTTGTTACCAACAGTCTTCTTTCATGTTCTACAAAAGAAAGGTTTGAAATGACATGAGGGTGATTAAATTTGTTTTGGTGAACTATCCCTTTAATGTTTTTTTTTATTCTTTTTTTTTGTTTGTTTTAATGAAATGATACTCTAAATAAGAAAGTAAATCTGCTAGCAGGTGGCGGTAAATGTTTTTATGAGGCATTCATTTATTCATTCGATTCATTCAAACGGCTGATTCATTCAGGAATGAAGTAAACAGCTCTTTGAATCATTGATTCAAACGATTCGTTCAAAACGCTGATTCATTCAGAAACTAAACACCACTGTGTTGCTGGGAGATTTAGCTATGGCTTCAAAGGTAATATGTTCTGCAAAATTGAGCAAAAACACACAATATTGTGTTTAAAATGTAACAATGTCATCTTTTTATTTATTGAACTGTTGTATAAAATCACATGTAAGCTTGTGATAGATTAGGACAAAATCAGCACAAATTGCTGCCTGTGTGATACGTGATATATATAAATATAAGACAAAACACATACAGGGGTGCACCACTATCTTGAATTTTAGGGCATATCTGCATGTATGGAGTTGTTGCCCTGCATCATATTTGTCAACAGTCAACTATATAAAATATAAGATGACGTACAGGTCATGTTGACATAAAGGGAACATCAGATGCCTATTTTCCATGAGTTGGTGTGATACTTTATGGTCTTCATGAAATGTCTGTAACTTACTTTGGTTAAAATTCCTCAATAGTCATGTAAAACACCCTTTTTGCATTGTCAAAAACAGCTGTGTTCACTGCGGCCCGTTTCGGTGCATGTCTCTTTAAATGATAATGAGCTGCTGTTCACCCCACCCTTATCTTCCATTTTTTGTGTATTCTGTGACATGTTACCATCAAACACAAATCTAATGTTTTAACAAAATGTCTGGAGAAAATGAAGAGACTTATGTTTTCTTTTACATCCAACTACAAACCTCCTGCATTACTTATGGCGGGCAGTATACAACTGGCTGAGGGCGGAAATATGCTAATACGGAACAGTCAATCAGCGGTCATGGGTGGGGCTTGAGCAGTATGACATCATACTGCTCAGCAAATCACAACGACTTGATGATTGAGACTGTTTAGGTTTTTTACTATTTAAAAAAAGGAGCCGTGTTCACACGCTGCTAACATGCATTCATATGCAAACACTATGTATATGTACATTTTTGCATTAGATGTCCCCTTTAAAGCTCTCATAATCAGTTTAAAGTTACTTTTTATTTATAGATTACGTGATTACATCCTTTCTAAGAAAATCCCACTGCTTATGTACATTTGGAAAGTCTTATTATAATCAGGTGACTATGATTACACACAAAATGGAAAGGCCACACAATTAGTTTAATTAGACATTTTATGATTTTAATTAATTATTAGCTTTTCATCACCTCATGAACTCCAGTTTGGGAAACCTTGGCGTAATCTAATGTTAAATGCACTATTTGATATTGATAACAATGAGTGGAAGATATTTTCTTACAAATTAGGTCAGAAGTATTCTAAAATAATTTTTAAAAAATACACATTACCTAATAGATTGTTACTATTTTGATTATGTGATTGGTGATCAGTAATGGATTACAATTTGTAAGTAATCTGCACTGTCTGGGTCAAATTTTACTCAGGTCAGAATGATATCTTAAATTATGCTGGTTTAAGTTATTTTTACCAAAATAAAAGTTTAATCTTTAATATGAACGTAATACACATACACAATACACATAACTTCTCATAATACTGTGTACATTTTAGCACTTCAGATGAATGTCATTTGAGTTCACTCATTGCTGACCGTCCGTTTCATATGGGGGACATTAAAAATGTTATTATTTGTATATTACTGTACCGTGCCAGGCACATACTTTACATGCATTCATTTCACAGTTTTCTTTTGTACACAAACAGCTAAGAAGCCGGAAGATTTGAGGCGATACAGCTCCCAGGTTGGCCTGTCAGAGCATGACGCCGTTTCGCTCAGCAGTGCACAGAGACACAGGTATTCTCTTTTTTTTTCTCTGATATTTCCTGCTTTGTGTTGATCAATCATGCACATCCTGTCTGTACTCAACCGTTTTTGAGGTCTTTTGTGGTTGTGAACCCCAGCCCAAGTTAATGATAATCTAAACCCTTCCTGAGTTCATTTCCTCTCATCCTGTTCAAGTTTAGTTCTGGTTACAAGAACCGCAGCTCTGTATCTGTGTGTGTGTGTGTGTGTGTGCCTCACATACTTATACTTTGGGGACAAATTTGTCCTCAGAAATGACACAAACAGCACAAAACCTCCCGATGGGGACATCCTCAAAGGTGAAAGTGATGTAAATATTTTTTCTTGCTCTTAAGAGTAAGGTATGGATTAGTGTTTAGCATTTATAATTATAATAATTATAATAGATTATAATGAACTCTCATAAATCAGCCTATGACAATTACATGTCAACAGGTTTCTGTGGGAGTTATAGTACGCAATATATGTCCTCGCTAATATAATTCTTAAGTTCTGTCTGTGTGTTATTCAGATTACAGATAAAGTGTGCTGCTTATAAACACATGGAAAAATGATATAAAATGAGCATATAAATTATGTCATCGCTATTGTGATAATCATAAGGCCAGTTTATGTTAGGTACTTTGCACTTTGATATCCCACTGTTTTCCCTCGTACTTTGCCATTAACAGCTTTTCCAGTGATCTCCCAGCAGCTTTTGTTGCATTTTATTCTTATTTTCTCTGGCAAACCTCCAAAAGTCAGTGTAAATACTGTAAAAACTCCCATCTAATGTATTTCTCATTGAGTCAGTGATTCTACTCCTCCCCCTGCTGGTTAACCAGGTGAACTACCCACTACTGCTCTTCCTTGCAGTAGATGTTGGCAGTGATGCGGTCATAACAATGGTTGCCAGGTGCTGCCGTTGTGTAGAGCAGGTTTTGGGGCAGAGTTCAGTAATTGATTCCCTGAGGGATGCCCAAGGCGAAGAACCAGCCGTGGGTCTCCCACAGCAACCACCTGGCTCTGCCATTGGGTGGCATGCCAGTGTGCTGACGTAATACAATGCTTCATGCTCATAGTTGTCTGTTCCACCCTGTTGTATGTGCAAGATAAGCAGTGAAAATGCATGAATTACTACACTTACAAACACCTTCCTGGTTTTGCCTTGTGTCCAGACTTTTTGAAGCGGGTCAGGATGAGCTGTCGGGCACAGAACTCCTCATCCAGCGCCAGGAAGAGTTGCACAGGCTCCAGGCCCGGCTGTCTAGAGCCTCCGTCTATCCTGGCGAAGACCCCCGTGCCTCCATACTGGACCTGGCGGAGCCCCTTCACAGCAGTCCTTTGGAAGCAGGCCTCCATCCACGAAAATCTAAAGTAATGCAGTGTATCTGAATTTAGACTGAATTCAGATTATACAGATTAAAGTGTTGATGACAAAAGATGAAGTATGACAAAGTAGATTCAGATATATTCACAGATATGTGTCATTCACACTATAAGTGATTACATTGAACTAAATGCTAATTTATGCAGGTTTTAACATTTTAATTAATGTAAAGCTACAGAAATTAAGGTCAATTGAATTCAGATTCAATTCAGTTTAGGCAAGTTACAGTGTTAATGACAAGGGATAAAGAAATCCAGTTTAACTGAATTCAGATTGAATTCACTTATGCATTTTACATAATAAATAATCCAAAAAAATTTCATCCAGATCATGTGGATTCACTTCAGATATGTGTCATTCACACTATAACTTTCATGAAGTGATTACATTCAACTAAATGCTTGTTTATGCAGGTTTTAACATGACTGATGTAAAGCTACAAAATTAAAGTCAACTGAATTCAGACTTGAATTCAGATTCAGTTCAGTTTATGCAAGTTAAGTGTTAATGACAAAAGATAAAGTAATCCAGTTTAACTGAATTCAGATTTAATTCACTTATGCATATTACATTAAGAATAATCCAAAGAAAATGCAGTCCAGATCATGTAGATTTAGATGGATTCTCTTCAGATGTGTCATTCACACTATAACTTTCATGAAGTGATTACATTCAACTGAATGCTCATTTATTCAGGTTTTAACATGATTGATGTAAAGCTACAGAAATTAAGGTCAACTGAAAGCAGATTGAATTCAGATTGAATTCAGTTCATGCAAGTTACAGTGTTAATGACAAAAGATAAAGTAATCCAGTTTAACTGAATTCAGATTGAATTCACTTATGCATTTTACTTTATAAATAATCCAAATAAAATGTAATCCAGAACATGTGGATTCACTTCAGATATGTGTTATTCATACTATAACTTTCATTAAGTGATTACATTCAACTAAATGCTCATTTATGCAGGTTTTCACATTAATGATGTAAAGCTACAGAAATTAAGATCAGCTGACTTCAGATTCAGTTCAGTTTAGGCAAGTTACAGTGGTAATGACAAAGGATAAAGTAATCGAGTTTAACTGAACTCACCTTATGCATAATACATTATAAATAATCCAAAGAAAATCATGCAGATCATGCAGATTCAGATGGATTCACTTCAGATATGTCATTCACACTATAACTTTTATGAAGTGATCATGTTCAACTGAATGCTCGTTTATGCAAGTTTTCACGTGAATAATGTAAAGCTACAGAAATTAAGATCAACCAAATTCAGTCTGAATTCAGATTCAGTTCAGATTATGCAAGTTACTGCGTTAATGACACAGGATAAAGCAATCCAGTTTAACTAAATTTAGATAGAATATGCTTAAAGTGCATTCAATTCAGATATAATTCACTTTATGCATATTACATTGGAAATAAAATAATCCACGCTGAATTCACTTTAATTTTGCACTATTCATACTATAACTGGCATTAAGTAATCCCATGCAATGCCCAATTGAATTTGTACATACTTGAAGTATGTTTTAGCATGAATGATGCAAGCCTGGAGAAATAAACAACTTAATTCAGATTGAATTCAGTTTATGCAACTTATAGTTTGACCTAAAATTATACATTTTACGTTGCAAAATATAGAGCTTTTCTGAATGAGAAAGCAGAATCACTTTAAATAGTTACCTAAACTTAGTTTAACTGTGAAATGTTTTAAAAATGTATTTGTTCTTGTTGTAGAATTTGTTTGGCCCTGAGTTTGTGAGGATGAGCAGCGAGCCAACTGTGGTTTTAACCGTTCCTTCGTCCATAATGGTAAGATAACTAATCTGCTTGCTTTATACTGCTGTATATTTGTGCATACGCATGGATTTATTGTTTTTGCATGTGTTTCGACAGAACAAGCGTGGGAAGGTGGAGGAGAGTCAGAGGAAGGTGGGGGTGGTCTTACTGAACGGGCAGAAGTTGGACCTGTGTTGCGATGTGAAGGCGGTCTGTAAGGACGTTTTGGACATGGTCATAGCCCACATTGGACTGGTGGAGCACCATCTATTCAGTCTCGCCTACCTTAAAGGTTCATGAAAACATCTTTTTGAACTGATATTGTCTACCTTTCTGCCCCCATTAGTATTTTGTATACCTTTCTGTCTGATCTGTCTGGTTTTGTTTGTGAGAAATGAAATTTCCTACCCAGTTTGGTGTTTTGTTGTCAGCACCATGCTGAATTTATTAAGATCTCATTACTCCTTCACTTTAATTTCCTCTCTTGAATGGTACTTGGAAAGAATTTCCGTAAAGTCAACAGAACGAATTGTTACAGCGTACAATACGGGTACGTGTTCAGGTAAACAGAGTTATTTGATTATGAAGTGTGTAAATACGACAGAATATATAACTCTGTTGTTCTCTTCCTGACATGCTTCCCCTGCGTGAGTCCTCTAATGGACACGGGTGGTTTGTGTCCACAGATGGTTCATTAAGTCCTCTGACTCATGCCTCCCAAGCCAAAGGCTGCTTTACTTGTTATGCTGCATTGAACTCCTTTAGCATAATCTGTTTGTTTATCTTTCTTTCTGTTTGCTTTTTTTAGATGACGAGTTTTTCTTTGTTGAACCTGATGCCAAACTTTCAAAGGTGGCGCCTGACGGTTGGAAGGATGACCCGAGGAAAAAGAAGACGGATGTCAATTTTAATCTGTTTCTGCGTATCAAGTTCTTTCAGGATGATGTCAGTCTGATACAGTAAGAGCTTAGAGGCTGTCTGACAACGTAATCAGAGTCCAAATATGTAGTTTTTTTCTCAGTAACTTTTTCTATGAATTGTGAAATAAGGGATTAAATCATTGCAATCATTACTATCAGAAATGTAGCTGGAAAGCCAAATCCTTTTTCCACAGTTTTCATTTCTTGTGGTGATGTGTTCCTCTTGTTAGGCCACCACAAAGAAAATATACACCAGTTCACAGTGGGTCTCAATTATGTTGCTGTAACAGAAATATGTTTTCAGGGAAATAGTTTCAAATGGCTAAACAAAAATATATTTTGGTTAGAACATTTTCTTGCTTCATCCACCTTTGGCAACATCAATTTAGACTTTGTTTGCAGTGTTCGCTCACACATGCCCAAACATGTGCTGGTGTTCAGTGTTAGGTTCGATTTACTGTTTTGTATTCAAGTGTGTTTCATACACAAGAAGTGCTGTCATATGAATAAATCTCTAAAAGCCTATATGTGACCCTGGACTACAAAACCAGTCATAAGGGTCAGTTTTTGAAATGTACAGATTTATACATCATCTGAATAAATAAGCTTTCCATTGATGTATGGTTTGTTAGGATAGGACAATATTTGGCCGAGATACAGCTATATGCTATGATTTCTGTCATTAAAAAAAAATCGATAATTTTGACCCATAAAATGTATGTTTGGCTATTGCTACAATAAAAAACCTGTGCTACTTAAGACTGGTTTTGTGGTCTAGGGTCACATATATACACATTATCGTTCAAATGGTTGCGGTCTGAAAGACTTTTTAATATTCTTAAGCATTATTACAATCAAAACCATTTACTGTTTTAATAGTTAAAAATGCAATTTATTCCTGTGATGGCAAAGCTGAATTTTCAGCCATTCTCAAGAAACCGTTATTATTATCAATGTTAAAAATGGTTTGGTACTTTTCTCAGTGTTACTTAATGTTATGGAAACTGTACATTTTTCTTCTGCGTTCATGCAAGAAAATGAAAAAAAAAACAGCATTTATTTGAAAAATTGTAACGGTGTAAGAATTTAAAATTCGTTACTGTCACATTTGATCAATTTAAATGTTAAATGTGTTAAATTAAAAAAAAAAAAATCAAACACAAAGTCTTTCTGACTCCATAGATTTGAAGGACTATTTGTTTATGATGTATGTTATATGTATTATTCAGTTAACTCAAATTAATTATTTGACATTGTTTTATTTAGACACATGATGACCAAGCACCAGTACTACTTGCAGCTGCGGAAGGATATACTAGAGGAGCGGGTACGCTGTGACCTGGAAAATGCCATGATCTTGGCATCTCTGGCACTGCAGGCAGAGTTTGGGGACTATCAGACTGAGGTACAAACCACATCAGAAAAATAGAGGAAATTTAATTAAATTTATTATTTTATTTTATTTTATTTTGCTTTATTTTGTTTATTTATTTTATTTTAATTAAGTTAAATTAAATTTAATTTAATTAATTGAATTCCTTATTCTACTAGCACCACTGAAAGTGTATTGCATGTAGATTTTTGTTTAATGTAATTTTTTTTTTAAATATAAAAAAAGCGAGAGATTATCTGGACCATCTTGGCATCTTACTTAGCACCTAAGTACATGTTTTCTCCTCTGTGTTCCATCAGCTCCATGGAAAGACCTATTTCCGAACGGAGCACTACCTTCCGGCTTCGGTTCTGGATAAGTTCGATCAGACCACCATTAAAGAAGAGCTACCCAAACTCCACAGCTCATACTACAACGCTTCAGAGCAGGAGGCTGAACTTGAGTTCCTCAAGGTCAGAAACTAAACAAAACACATCAGTTCTTCAGTGTGATTCTAGGCAGAGCTTCCTGATTTGCCAAACTTCCGTAATCGACTTGAATAAATGTAGATTGCTGCAGTCTGTTTTCTCTCAGATACACTTGATTACAACTTTTTAAATCTGAGCAGTCACAAGACCAAAAGTTGTTCTTGGAACTTGGTTGTACACATTCACAGACGTGAATTGTTTCTTTTGCTAACGAGATAAGTGCAGTCAATAATTGTGAATAAATGGACTTTAATTATTTTGATTCAGTTCGATTTCCTTTCCTAATAGCCGTTGTTGTAGTCTGCATGCGATTAGATCAGTCTCGTCATTTCTCTGTTATGTAAAGGTGTGCCAGAGACTGCCAGAATATGGAGTTCACTTCCATCGCGTGCTTCCAGAGAAGAGATCGCTGACGGGCATCATGCTGGGCATTTACGCAAAGGGTGTCCTCATCTTCGAGGTCCTGAATGGAAATCGAACCCCTGTGCTAAGGTTCCCCTGGAGGGATACCAAGAAGATCTCTTTCACGGTAAAATGTTTACATTTGCATGTTTACATTTAGTGGAAATCACATGGCTGTGCTGGAGTTTCCCAGAAAACGTCAAAGAAGTTCGGCTTCAGGCTATTTCTACATGGAATCATTTGTCTGTGTTTCTCTATGGTAGAAAAAGAAGATTTGCTTGCAGAACACTTCGGATGGGATCAAACATCTGTTTCAGACAGATAGTCAAAAAACCTGCCAGTATCTGCTGCACCTGTGCTCAGCCCAATACAAATTTCACCTGCACATGAAAGCCAGACAGAACAACCAAGAACTGCAGGATCTGGGTGAGAAAATAAATGCATAAATAAATGCATAAATAAATATATAAAACCAGTTTTAAGTAGCACGGGTGTATTTGTAGCAATAGCTGAAAATACATTGTATGGGTCAAAATGATGGATGATTCTTTTATGCCAAAAATCATTAGGATATGAAGTAAAGATCATGTTCCATGAAGATATTTTGTAAATTTCCTATCATAAATATATTAAAGCTTAATTTTTGATTAGTAATATGCATTGCTAAGAACTCAATTTGGACAACTTCATAGGTGATTTTCTCAATATTTTGATTTTTTTGCACCCTCGGATTCCAGATTTTCAAATAGTTGTATCTCAGCCAAGTATTGTCCTATCTTAACAAACCACCCATCATTTGTATAAATCTCAATTTCACATAATTGACCCTCATGTCTGGTCTTGTGGTCCAGGGTCACATATATGATAGAGAAATCAAATATTGGTTCTTATTATTTGCTCTATATAAAAGAAGAAAAAGAGAATTTTCCTCCAAGAACATAATTTTAAAGACAGAAGTAGGAAGAGCACTTGAGGACTTTTGATGTTTAATTTCCATAATTCAGAAATATTTGCATCAAAGAGAAAACAGCTTTTAGTTTCAGGCAGAATAGAAGAGTTAAACTTTTAGTTATTAAACAAAATGAGAAAATAGCAAGGAAAAGCATATTTGAAATAAGAGACCTTGAGAAAATTGGGAAGTGTTCTAAAAGGCCTTTCCTCCTCAGGCTGCAATTGAAGAATTGGCATTAAACTAAAAGTATTGTAGAACTTTCTTGGTTGTGTAAAATTCACTAGATTTTGGCTTTAACAGTTGAACTTTCCATGTCTTGTACCATCTTTGTCCTTTTTTCTCTGCAGAGAACTCTCCTTTGAGCAGTCTACAGTACTCTGATGGGATGGGTGCAGTTAGTCTGTCCCCCAGCACTGACCCTGAACTCTTCAAAAGGATGTCTTACTCTGAGGTCTCTCTCAACAAGAGTTCGAGTCGGATCTCGGTTCCACCCGAGCCCCCTTATCCGGGGTTCAGCAGCAGCTCCAATCCCAGGATGAAGAGCCGTTCCCATCATAACCTGGGTCAGCTGCCTGAGTCACCAGAGCATAGGATGGTGCCTTTCAGTAGCCAATCACAGAGCAGCATGGCACGATCGCAAGTGATTGCATCAACACATCAACGCGCAAGCTCCGACACGGACTCCATCGCTGTTGCCAGACAGCAGGAAGGGTGAGGGATACATGCAAACGTATATTTACAAAACAAATGACTGTTGCAATCTTGTCTTGTTCACAGAGTGTCTTGTAGTTTTAATACTCTCATCTCATCACTCATCTGTAGTTTGTCTTATATGTGACTCTGGACCACAAAACCACTTTTAAGTAGCATGGGTGTATTTGTAGCAATACGCTGAAAGGGTCAAAATTATCGATTTTTCCTTTATGCCAAAAATCATTAGGATATTAGGTAAAGATCAGGTTCCATGAAGATATCTTGTCAGTTTTCTACCGTTAATATATCAAAACTTAATTTTTAAATTGGTAATATGCATTGCTATAACTTCATTTAGAAAACTTTAAAGGTGATTTTCTCAATATTTTGATTCCAGATTTTTAAGTAGTTACTAACAGTCAATAATTTGACTGTTGTTATGATTATTATGAAAATTTTGACTGGTTTTGTGGTCCACGGTCACGTAATGGTCATTACACCTGTCTCACTCTCCTGTTTTATATCTTTGTACCAATTTTTTGTTCTTCAGTTTACAAAATCTTGACACCTGTCTCACTCTCTAGCTCTGACATGGTTTCTCTTATTTCTTTAAAACTATCTAAGTCTCCACGTCTTGTATGCTATTTTACAATAGTTTTATGTCTGTCTCCTCTGATAGTTTGTCTTGTACATAATGTCTCTACACCCTTCTCATTTTCATAACCTTGTACAAACTCTTAGTGCCAAACTCGTTCTGCTTTGCTGCAGTGTCTTTTTGAAAATCTTTATTTTTTACAAAGTCTTTACAGCCGTCTTACTATCCCTTTCTGTGGTAGTTTGTTTTATGACGTCTTTGTCCCTGTTTTACTCTCTCTATACATTTACATCTCTCTCTCTAGGTCTGACATGGTTTCTCTTATTTCTTTAAAACTGTCTCAGTTTCTTGATCTGCTGCTGTTTTTGTACAGCTACATACATGTCTTGTTTTCTTGCAAACTACCTTGTGTAGTTTGTCTTGTGAGTAGTTTGTTTTGTATTCTCAAATGTCAAGAATATTTGCTTGGCTGTAGTCTTTTTGTAAATCTTTACACTCATTTTACGTGTCTTTAAACCTGTCTCACTATACTTTTTTTGCTGTAGTTTATGATGTCTCTGTCCCCGTCTCACTCTCCTGATCCATACAGTTTGTCTTTTTTTCTTTGTACTTGTCCTAACCTCTATTTTCTTTTAAACTGTCTCACACTTCTGTTCTGAGTGATTTTTTTTTTTTTTTTTTAACAATAGCTTTACACCTGTCTTGCTCTCTAGCTCTGACATGGTTTCTCTTATATTTAAAACTGTCTCAATCTCCTGCTCTGCAGATGTTTTGTCTTATGTCTTCGCACTTGTTTTTTTCTCCTGCTTGTCTTGTAATTTCTTTACACTTCTCTCACTCCTGTAGTTTGTCTGATAAGGTCTTTACACCTGTCTCACTCTCATGTTTTGCTGTACTTTATGATTTCTTTGTATCCATCTTCAGTTTGTCTTATTTCTTTATACTTGTATAAGTGGTGTCAAAATTAGCGTGTTAAACACTCCACTTTTTTTTGAAAATAGACTCATTGTCCAACTCCCCTAGAGTTAAACAGTTGAGTTTTACCGTTTTCGAATCCATTCAGCTGACCTCCGGGTTTTCTTTTAGCATAGCTTAGCATAGATCATTGAATCTGATTAGACCGTATATACTGTCCATATATAATGATGATATTTTTCCTATTTAAAACTCTTCTGTAGTTACATCGTGTACTAAGACTGACGGAAAATGAAAAGTTGTCATTTTCTAGGCTGATATGGCTAGAAACTATACTCTCATTCCGGCGTAATAATCAAGGAACATTTTTATCTGCCGTACCATGGGTGCAGCAGGCGCAATGATATTACGCAGCACCTGAAAGTGACCGGCACTAAGTTTGTGTAGATGCAGAGTTGCAGCCGGCAGAGTTCACGGCTGCTAATATCATTGCGCCTTTGCTAGATATTGGTAAGTTAGCTTAAAGTATAAAGCCAAATCTTATTTCATGATATAGTCATTTTATTTCACGACAACAGTTTATATCATGACATAGTCATTTTTTGTTATTTTATGTTTGTTATTTTATATAAGGACAATTACAATAAAACAAAGACACAAATGAAATAAAGAGGTCCCTATGAAATTTGTTTCATTTTTCTCCTAAATTCCATTTGAATTTTTCTAGACTCTATTTTAATGGTTACATAAAAAAAACAAAAAAAACAAAAACAAATATATATATATATATATATATATATATATATGTGTGTGTCTAAATGATTGAAATCATGAAACTTGCGGAATTTAACAGCAGTTTATTAAAAGTTTAACAAAAATTGCATGTTTTTAAGGCCCTATGAAATACATTTTATAATTTTTCTCAAATTCAGTTTTGTTTGTGAATCTGTTTTCCATTCATTTTCTGGATTCTATTTTAATTGTTTCATTACATTTTAATAATCAAAAGCATGTCTAATGAATTTATAAAGGGTGATTAGAGTTGATAAAGAATCTTTTTTTTCGGAAATACTGTGTTGTGTATATACAATTTTCTGGTAAATAAATTCTGGTAAATATTTTTTCTGGTAAAAATTCCTTAAACATTATTTTTATTATTATTAGTAGTAGTAGTAGTACTATCTTTACATTACAATAACATATTAGTATATTTCTGACTTTTATTTTGACGGGATGCTGTGAAGACCTTTAGGGGACCTTTAGGGACGATAGTTTCCGCAAAAGAAACGGTAAAATGCTCATGAAGCGACTCTCAGAGCAGTTCTAGAGATTGTGTTCATGTAGTCGTATACTGAGGCGGCAAAGGATGAAAACACAGTGGGCGTTGCGCGTAAGTGTGTAGTAAACAAAGCTGCGCGCCTGCGCCGTTCACTAACACAAACACACAGAAATACGGCTCTTATTAAAATGCATTCTTAAAGTACCGGTACTAGTAAAATGCGGAACCGAACCGTTTTTAAAAGCAGGGTATCGCGATACTTTTTAAGTACCGGTATATCGTGCAACACTACTTTACACCTATCTCACTCTCCTAACCTGCTGTAGTATGACTGATGTCTTCAAAAAAGTGTCACTGAGTCTACCGTCTTAAATCTTTATACTCATCCCACTCTCTTTCTCAGCTGCTTTTAGTTTTTTATACCCGTCTCACTCTGCTTGTCTACAGTTTGCGTTCTAATGTCTTTACTCCTGTCATACTCTCCTGTTCTGCATTTCTCTGTTGCTCTGTCAGCTTGGTACTGAGCTGCCTGGGGCCAACAGTGTTAATCAGCTCTCATGGGAGACAGACAGTCGCTGTGCATGTGAGAGCGGTAGTCAAAACTGTGTTTGCACATGTTTGGAAATGTTTTTTATATTCCTGTGAAGACAATTGAAATGTTTTAGACTCCATGGTGTAATGCATGCTCGCAGGAACAGTGCCCGGCGGGTGAAGTCTTGATTTAGAAGATTGTAATCAAGTGCATTTTTATGAATTGAGTATATAATTTAGGAACTCTAAAAATGCAGTGCTGCATTATTAGAGTTCCTAACTCTAGGAATATTATGGATTGATCAGAAAATGAAAATAACTGCATTTATTCTGCTCTGCCGCTGGAAGTAATTGCCTCGGCGCTGGTTTCATTATTATTTTCTTTTTTTCCTTGCAACATCAGTGTGTTCAGCACCACGGTCGATGACAGTCCCCGCTGGAGCCCTAAAAGCTTGAAGAAAGAGTCTGACTCTTCCTCCTGTGAGGACACGGGACAGGCGTATGTCGTAGGTGAGGACAACGAGACGCAACCGGCTGTTTCTTTCTTATCTCCACGAAGAATGTGTCTTTCTGCTTTTGAATGCTCTTTCGTGGTCTGTAACTTCCTTACTTTGTAGTCTCTTTCTTCTGATAGTCTGTGGGCGGAATCTGTCTGTGCGTCTCTCCGCGGAGTCGGCCGCTGTCTGCCGCTTTCGTTTTATCTTTTTAACAGCTCTCTCCCTGTTCTCTCACTGAGCTTTTCATTTTACCTCTCCATTTCATCCCATCAACCGCTTGTCAGATCAGAGAGCAGCAGCAGCCCAAATCCTCTCAACATCTTCCTCCGCATGTAGAGAGATGCCATAAAGAGATTACAGTCGGAATTTATGCGCCTGTACATGCATCATTGCATTTCTATATGTCAGGGAATAATACAGGCCTTTATATAATTTAAAAGCCACTGTCAGTGTTTGGCTGATGTTGGTTTTCAGTGGTCATGGTTGATGTTATACTGACAGGATGTATGTCACAGGGATTTTACCATGGTAAAGAATTGTCTAAAGAATTGTTTATTTTCTTCATGCATGTTCTTGGTTTTATTGTGCAATCTTTTGGTCTTTTGGTGCACATAAATTCAAAGAAATAATTTTTGGGTGACATACAAAATGAATTGCTTTTCAGTCTCTTTGTTTTGGTATGTAACTCCATGATTAAATCAGTTCCTTCTGGATATTCACTTGGAAATAAATGAAAACACTGTTTTGTGTTCTTTTTAACTTTATTAACTGCATTTGTTTAAACAAAAATATTGAAAACATTAATGGTGAGAAATATTATTTGACTTTAAAATAACTTTTTTCTATTTTGATATATTTAAAAATTTGATTTATTCCTGTGATGCAAAGCTAATTTTTGAGCAGCAGGAATGAATATAGAAGTCAAAAGAACAATATTTATTTAAAATAGAAATCTTTTGTTACATTATGCATGACTTGACTGTTCATTTTCAACAGTGAAGATCAATATTTCCTTGCTGAATAGAAGTATTAATTTCTTTCCAAAAAAATTAAATATATTTTACTGACCTGCTCTAGGAGTATAAAATAAATTAAAATAAAATAAAATAAAATAAAATAAAATAAAATAAAATAAAATAAAATAAAATAAAATAATTAGTTTATTCATTAAAAAAACATTTTTGAATTGACAAATATTTACAAATAATATGGGCAAATAATATTATATTTTACTCATCCAATCAGAGGCAAACTATCTGTTTTATCAAATATAATATAAAAGGCAAATCAAACACAATGGCTGAGATTGAGAGGGCATTAATGTAATGTAAAAGTATGTACATTATGCATTAAAAGTATTTTAATGCTTAATGCATAGAAATATTACACAAAGAAGGTATTTGGTGCTACATAAATAAATAATAAAATAAAAAATAAAAACATTTTTTTTCATTAAAAATGCAAATTAAGCAAATGAAACTAAGATTGAGGTATTAATGTATTGGAATAAAATACAAAAAATGTGCCTTATGCATTAAAAATACTGCTTTTTTAAAATGGCACAAGAAAGGTAATTGGTGCCACATAAATTTAAATAATTAAATTAAATTAATGGTGATAATAATAATAATAATAATAATAATGATAATAGAATAAAAATGAAAACAAAAATCAGTTTATTCTTTTTTTTTTTTTTTTTTTTTTTTTTTTTTAAATTGACAGATATTTACAAATAATATTATATTTTACTCATCCAATCATAGGCAAACTATCAGTTTTGTAAAATATAATATAAAAGGCAAATGAAACACACAGTGGCTAAGATTGATGCATTAATGTCCTGGAAAAAAATACAAAAGATGTGCATTATGCATTTGATTTATTTTGAAAATGACACTAGGAACGTAATTGGTGCCACACAAAAAAAAATATCATATTTTGCTCATCTAATCTGAGGCAAACTATAAAATGTAAAATAAAACACTAATGAAATGCAGTGGCTAAGATTGAGAGAGGACTAATATATTGGGGAAAAAAATACAAAACAATGTGCATTATGCATTAAAAATATTGCTTAATTTTCAAAATGGCACATGGACGGTAATTTTTTAGAATATTTTAGCCTTGATTTCTCCTTTTATAGTTATCTTTAATACTTGATAAAGTTTTGCCGGTCTAATGACTTTATATATATATTTTTTTTTTTTTTTTTTTTTTTTTTTGATCCACAGGTGTGAGCATGCACAGCTCTGGAGTGCCCTCTACTCCCGCCTCCTCCATAGGCATCACTGGTACGCTATATAATCATTTAACTTTGTGTAGCACAGCACAGCTCTATGCGCTTTTCTCCCTGTCATCTGTTTCTTTTCAGTGGTCAAATTTAGTAAGTCCTGAAAGTTGGTAAGAAATGTCATGTCCTGGTCTGGCCCTGAAACACAAACAGTGAACTTTACGTTTACCCAAAGTCTGACGAGAACTTGCCAAATCCAACATGCTCTGGATTGCTATGTCTTCTCTGGTGTTTTACATGGCATGGAGAACATCTTTTCAAATGCACTTCTTTCTCGCACACACACTTGGCTCAAGTTCCATTGGCGTCCGTCTCTGGCTCAGGCGCATTCTGCTTCGCTAAGCTGTGCGTTTTTAGCAGCTCCGATATACGGCTGTGCTGTGGGCTAATCTCCCTCATCCTCGAGAATGAGCTGCTGGCCACGGCTGTTTGTATAGCACATCAGAGCTGGGCCAAACATAATGCCGTCCCTTAGCACCAAGACGCTAGTTATGATAGATTAGCCCAGCTTATGGAAAGCTGTGCATGTGTCTGATATGTTTAATACCAAAACAAACACACAGAGCAAGCGTTAGCCTGCTTTTGCTAGCTCTTCCCAGTTCTTTAACTTGTTACAGCACAGATATATAGAATATTTCCTTACTATTGTGTATTTGATCAATTGAAAAAGCAACATTTTCAAATATGCATGCTTATTTTGTAAGTTATGTATAAGTATTATATTTTTAAAAACAAATGATTAGTAAAATAATTTTAGTATATATATTTTTTATTTATTAGTAAATATGTGCATATATATATATATATATATACACACACATACACATGCACGTATGTAAAATAATTTTTTGTAAAAATTGTATATTTGTAGTTTTTACATTTTCTATTTTACTAAATGTGTATAAAGAGTTAAATGTGTAAAAAATGTT
>JAHKKF010538071.1:0-26292 GCA_019740295.1 Labeo calbasu
AAAAAATATCAATAATTATCGATATCGACCGATATGAAACGCTGATATCGTGATACAGTTTTCAGCCATATCGCCCAGCCCTAGAATGAATAAATTATGAACAATTTATTGCCATTATGTGAATAATATGTAATCATGTAATCCATAAAAAAGTAACTGTAGTCTGATTACAAGTATTTTAAAATGTAATTTAATTTAATTACAAGTGCTTAGTTTTTGGAATTTGATTACATAATCCAGATTATATCAGTTACTATATACTATTATATCAGTAATTAGTTACTACCCAGCTCTGTATATATGTCATGTAAATAAAATCTGTTATTATTATTATATGGAAGTTATTTGCAGCATCATTTTTTTTATATTTATATCAATCAATTGATATCTACAACTTATATTTGAGCAGTATATGCATTTACCAGAATGACATACCATAAAATACTATTAATATATCAGAATTTAATTTTTCCTGTCAGCTATTTAAATGTTTTCACTTCACTTGATGGACTGTCACCATACCAAAAAAGATATATGCCGTGAAACCCCTTTCCTTTTTCATTACTATGAGCAGTGCAGGTTTATATTTTGACAGGTTTTTTGTAGGATATAGATAAGCCCGGTAAGTTTTCAGCTTCCTTGTAAGACTTGTCACGAATCTGTCAACCAGTTTCTAGAAACGTCTCTGGAGGCTTACAGCGGCCATGAAAAGTTTACACGCAGAAAGTATCAGCGATGAAAGTGACCTACAGAAACGACGTGTCAGTGGAGATTAAAGCTCATGCGTTTACAATGCTCTCCTATTGGCTTCACATCAGGGGACCGCTTATGTCCCAATAGGCAAGGATTTGTGGGTAAATGCTGTTCATTCTGTCCCTCCCATCGCTCGAGTCCTTCAGAGCTGCCTCTAAGCAAAGGGTAAGGAGTTGAAGGACTCTGCCCCGCAATACGCTATTCTGGCACACACGCAAGGCTGTACTTTCAGCGGGAGGTTTTTCATTCATCACGCACCACCACGTAAACTTAAATCGTCTGTCTGCGTGACAAACGGCTCTGCACTAACGCAGGTACACGTTCCTCATCAATCAAAAAGCAACAAGGTCATTTATATCTCACACTCAGCGGAAATCACGCGTCCTTTTGCTTACTCTTCAAGGTCATCGAATCTTATAGATCAAGCCTCCCTATTAATGGAAGTGAGAATTAGACACACAATCATCCAAACTACCTTTTCGCAGACAGATTTTATGAAGGAAGATCAATCATCGCGCCGATCGATCTCATCATTCATAGGTGTCATGTATCTCCTGTCCCAAAGACGGACTAAAAACCCTCCTAATCACTTTCCAAGTTATAAAAATTCAAAAGGATTCCTTCTCTTTCCTCTTCTACAGCAAGACGAAGGCCCCTGAGGCTGTAATCAAGCCGGGTCCCTGAAGCGTGGCCCCGGGGCCGACGAAACACTACAGGAGTGCAGAGAGACACACTACTTAAACACTACTCCTGAGCCACGTGAATTAATAATGGAGGTGGATTCCATCTTCGCTTGGTCACTCTGGATGCATTATACCAGTCTATTGGCCGGAGAGTAACAGATACTTATAAAACGGTGTCACCTGTCAAAGAGGCATTAATTAGTCATCCGCAGTTGTAACGGAGCAAGCCGCGTCCAGACGGGCAGCGTATCATCTGGTTGCGTGTTCCAACGTGGCCATCTTCTAATGCATCTTATTCAACCTCTGACATAAATGGCATCTAAATGCACATCGACACCTTTAGGACAACAGCGTCTATTGCCCCGATGCTTCTGGGGAACACTCAGCTGATGAACAAGATAGAAAAAGCAGCAGAACAAATGTTTTTACTTCCCTCTACAAACTTTATTTCATCAAGTGGTTTTAACAAATGAAATTCACAGTTATAAAATGACGGTTGGCATTAGCTTAACTGCAGATTTCTAGAACCACCATTGTGCTCAAATTTACGCACATGCCACACCTTTTGTAAATGTATTTATTACCCGCACACAAATCTTGAATTTTTTTTGCTAATTTGCAACAAAGGGCTAATATATGGAAGCCTGTTTCTGCCACTGAATTAAAAAAAAAAAAAGTAACTGACTTTTATCTCAAAATTCAGATTTTTTTTTTTTTTGGCCTTTGTGAGTTTACATCTTGCAATTACTTTTTTCTCAGAATTGCGTGATACAAACCCGCAATTCTGACTTGTTTTTCTCAAAATTTTAAGATATGAAATTATTAATATTAATTGCAAGTTATAAAGCCACAATTCTGAGAAATTAAGTCTATTTTTCTCAGAAGTGCAATTTTAGATCTCGCAATTCTGCCTGACAGGCAATAATGAGTTAAATTTGTGAAATTGTGAAATATAAACTCACGAACTTAAACATATGAGTCTTTTTTTCCCTCTCAGAAATGGACTTCATAACTCGCAATTGAGAGTTTCTCTTTCACAATTCTGAGAAAAAGTCATACTTGTGAGATGTAAACTCACAGTTGCAAAAAAAAAGAATTATGAGATACAAACTCGCATTTATGAGAAAAAGACTGCATTTTTTTTCTTGCAGTTGTGCTATAAACTCGCAATAGCAAGTTATAAAGTCATAATTGCGATATATAAACTTGCAATTGCAAGAAAAAAGTCAGAATTGTGAGTTTGTATCAGATAATTCTGAGTAAAAAACGTCAGAATTGTGAGATGTAAACACAATTGCGAGGGGAAAAAAGTGAGAATTATGAGAAAAACACTGCATTTTTAGAATTGCGAGTTTATATCTCACAATTCTGAGAAAAGAATTCGCAACTGCAAGAAAAGAACTCAGAATTGCGAGATAAAAACTTGCAATTGCCTTTTTAATTTTATTGTTCAGTGGCAGAAACATATGAAGCCCATACGTTTTTTTATCTCACAATTCAGATTTTTTTTCTTGCAGTTGTGCTGTAAACTCACAATAGCAAGTTATAAAGTCATAACTGTGATTTATAAACTTGCAATTGCAAGAAAAAAGTCTAAATTGGGAGTTTGTATCACATAATTCTGAGTTTAAAAATCAGATGTGACGATTAAAAAAATTATAATAAGAATTATAATAAAGAAAAAAAAAAAACTGCAGCAGCTGAACTCGTTCGAGAATAGGTTGGCAGCCATAGCCTTGTGGGCAGCGTGCCGACATATTGCGCTTTGGGTGTCCTGATGTCACAAATCCACCAGCCTCCGTTATCAAGTCCGTCACAAAACCAGTCACTTTTGCACACGACATGTCCCAGAATCCCTCTTGGCTCACACCTGCTCACAATCACCGCACCTGTTTGCTGTCAGCTTTATCAGTTGTTCTTTATAAGTCCGCACTGAGCTCTCACACATCACCTGGTCTCGTCTACACCTTCTGAGTTAAACTTATCCCATATCCTCGTGATTGGACAACCAATACACGCCCCGATACAGCGCTTTACTAGAAATTGTGTCGTATGCACGATACGCACATTGAAGCTTCAGTGTCAAATGTAACATCACTACCTTACGTTCCTAGGATACTCACTAGATTGATGGACTCAAGGGACTCAGCTGTTCGGACTTTAATTCGGGATTCCTGCTCTGTAACTTGCTCTGTGGACATTTACCTGCAATCAGATAAGACTGTGAACCTTTTGAAGCCACCATTGGGTATTCTCCTGAGTTTATGCACTACTTTTTGTTTAGCTTGTGAAATCCTGAATAAATCAGTTCGAATACCGCCTCGTGGACCTTTCACGATCCCAGCCCCCCCTCTCTCCCCCACTTGCTTCCTGTTCTGTCTCTACTGTCCTATCAAGGAGATATTGCAAAATAGCAAAATGGGGAAAAAACAAACAACAACAACAACAACAAAAAAAAGACAGGTTCGAGGAAAGCAAGCCAGGTTAGTTTACCATTAACTATTAAGACTGGATGGGCAGGCAAACTCGTGAAATATATTCATAATACATTACCATATTTAATCCCCCCTAAAAACTGTCCATAAATGTGAAAAGTATTACATAAAATAAAACAACTGCATATTTTCTATCATTCCAACAGTTGTTTCACTTTCAAATTATTTGCATTAATGCAAGTACTATTGTGAGCACTAGCAGATTTTTTCATCTAGAAAACAGGGTAGGAAAAGGGCTATAATTTAAAAAGTTTAAAAAGCTCATTGTTTTTTCCCCCTGGATGCTGAAGTCAACAGTGGAGCTTGCTTTCTACAGCTGGGAGTGACCTTGGTGGAAGTGATGTGTGGCCTGGGCAGTGTCTGCGCACAAATTCAATTATTTATGGTGTGGCTGTGTAGAACTCAAGCGTTTGCTCAGAGAAGAATGTCCTCGTCCATCACAGATGGCTTCAGAGAGTACGGCTGAATGAAAAGACATCTGTTCAACAGGAAAGAGATTAAGACAAGAGACATTATTTACACCAGCTGTAAACTGTGTTTAACTGTGCACAGGAAGTATTTAAAAAAAGATTATGTAATCAGAATATGATGATCTCCTGAGGACAAATAACTAAAATGTATAATGAAATGGGCCAGATTGCTTAAAACAACGGACACCTTTCACATACCGTGATGATTTATATTATGTTTAGAATACGACGGCTAAGGGAGTGACTGCAAATGACACCTTAATCAACTTCTTAATACGTTTACCTCTTTTGTGAAGTCACAAAAATGCTATTGGAACAAATGTAAATGCAAAAATTCGATTTTATAAATGTACCCAACTATAACAACTTCTGCTTCTGAGAACTCTGAATGTCCATTGCCGCTGAAAAAAGCAGACCAAATGAGAACTTTATGTTGCCTGCGTTTCTGTTAGAGGAGATCTTTCCCGTTGACTGCACATGGTATTCCGAGGAATTGCTTTGTCCTTCCTCAACTTCCAATTTTAGAAAACTGCAGCTGAAATTACATCACCTTTCAAATAAACTTGACTCAGTTTCCCCTCTCTAATTCTCTCTCTCATTCTTTTCTGCTGACCTGTTCTCTTGCCCAGGGAGTTGGTTAAAATAGCTCAATGTGCTATATAGAGATGGAGAGCACTGCATTTAATCTGGACAAATAAATATGAACAGCATCTCTTTGTTTTTTAAGGAAGATAGATAGATAGATAGATAGATAGATAGATAGATAGATAGATAGATAGATAGATAGATAGATAGATAAACAAACAACACTGAAACCTTATCAAATCTGTCTCCTCTCAAGCTAACACCCTCCCACTTTGCTGGTAAAAATGTAGCTTGATTAAAGTTTAATGGCCCTGAGACCCTTCAATTAGTGAGTTTGGCTCATACATTAAAATAATGACTCTAATGAGGAGAGTAATGAAGACTTTATTATGCACATGGAGAGGAGATTAAAACTGCTTTATCAGCCATTATGTGTCACTGAGCTTGCTAAAAAAAGATGAAAAATAAGGTCAAAGAAAGTGTAATGAGCAACGTGTTAATATTTAGCACCTCTGCATGTCATGATATCCTTTTAATAATTTTAATTGACATTAATTTGACATGAAAAAGAGTAAAAACAGTAATATGGTGAAATATAACAACTGAAAAAATGGTTTCTATTTTATTTTAAAATGTCATGTATTCCTGTGATGGGAAAGCTGAATTTTCAGGATCATTACTTTAGTTTTCAGTGTCACATGATCCTTCAGAAATCATTCTAATATGCTGGATTATTATTGGTACTAAATTATTAATAATGGTGGGGTTTTTTTGTGTAATATTTTTATGGAAATCATTATGCTTTTTTTTTTTTTTTTTAGGTTTCTTTGATACATAGAAAATTCTAAATAACCGCATTTATTTGAAATATAAATATTTTGTGACAGTATAAATATTGTTATTGCTTTTGATCAATGTAATGCAAATAATAGTATTATTTTATCTTTTTTTTTAGTCTTACCCAGACTTTTGAATTGTAGTGTATTATCACGGTGTGACAAAAAATATTAAGCATCAGTTGTATTCAACGTTAAAAATAATAAGAAATATTTCTTGAGCAAATCATATCAGAATGATTTCTGAAGAATCATGTGACACAGCTCTTATATCTCAATAACAGCATTGTTATTGATTGTATTATATACAGCCTGTCATTCGATATCTGCTAATTCAGCATAAATGGAAACGTGCTTAAAGTGACAGTTCACCTCAAAATGAGTTCTGTGATTATTTACTTACTTACGTATTTTTTATGTATGCTTTTTATTTCCTCAGCAGAACATAAAAGATGGAACATTGGCCATTCCTTTCCATATAATGAGAATGGGAACTAGAACTGTTAAACTCCAAAATGACAAAAAAGCACCACAGAACGTCATGCAGCTTTGCAACAACATAAAGGTGAGTTTAATACTATGCCATTTGCAGACATCTTAATAGTTTGATCCTGCTTTCTTACGTCAGTTCTCTTATGAAAAATATGTTGGGATGTCGAAAGCTCTTTGACTGCCTCTCTCACTCCCGCTGCCTGCCCTTTCATGACCTTGGCTTTGATTGACAGCCGAGCGCTGTGCTTGGTGGGACAGCTCACTCATCTCCCCAGCAGCTCCGCCGACAGTTTGAGACACTGACATCAGCAAAACACACACTCTTACACACATAAATCTCTTCCGCTCTTTCATGAGTCTGTATATCATAAAACCTGCATGCAGACAGTTCACATAATCAGGTCTGGTTACCTGATGGAATTACGTGGTGGAAACCAGCTGTGGAAAATTGGCCAAATGACTCCGCTGGCTGTGATGTGTTCACAAACACGAACGCAGGCCAGACACACAGCAGGATGTGCCAGTGATCTATGATAGACGTGATAGATGGCTTTTCATTATCAACAGAAGCATAAGAAGCGTTTATGGTGGTAAAGTGACCCTGAAAAGTATTTGAACACTTAAGGACTCTAAAAATGAAATTTTAATCAGTAACACATTAGACAATAAAATATCAAACCAAGATGATTTTTTAAGAATTAAAGTATAGTTTTAACCAAAATAGTTCATAAATAGATGATTGTTAAGTTTTTAAATTACATTTAAACTATAATTAGAACTATAATTCAAAATTCAGAAAATAAAATTTGAAAACTAATCATATCTGGACACTTTGTGGCTGTTACACTGGTAAAAGTAGTATATATGCTTGATTACTTCATGCATTTTTACTGATCAGATAGCTATCTGATAAATAAAAGACTAAGTGGAAATGCTCTCCAAAAGGCATTTGAGACTGAAAGCAATCCAATAGCTAAGTGTAGGATTCAGGTCCGTTTAACACATTACCATGTTTAAGTCCATTCTGGAAAATTCCTCCTAACATCAGTATAGAAAAAAAAAATAATAATAAAATAAAACAAAATTAAATTACTTTTTTATAAGCATTGGGGCAATTTCACCCTAACAATTAGTGCTAAAGCTAAAACTACGTTTACTTCACCATATTATAAATAAATCCAAATCTAATCATGACAAAACTCCTAAATAGATATTTTACCACTATTTTGTGTTACAAATTATGTAGGAAAAGTAATAGATTAATTTATAACAAGAGTGCAAAAGTCAAAAATCTACATCATAGCAGGAGTTCTGACCTTTGTCACAAAAAGACATTCTTCGTTGCCTTTTTCCCTATCACGCTTTAGATATAAGAAATTATATAACAGTTGCAAAGTTAAAGTCTCAAAATTCGTAGTTTGAAAACCATTTTAAAATCAGACATTGCATTACCATTGAAAAGTACATTAAAATCATATTACAAAATATTTTCGTTCTTGAATTATAAAAAAAAATGGGAGTGACAGTTAAAGGGTTCAAAAAACATTTTTTAAAATTATTATTAAATTATCATCGCAAAAATGGTTTGGAAAATGAGTTTTAATTCTTCTTCCCACTTGGTTTTATATTTTGCCATCTAATGTAATAGAAATTCGTATTTTTTTAAGTGTGGCTTGGGATGCCAAATATATTTGGGGCAATTTCACCCTAACAATCAGTGCTAAAAGATAAATAAATGTGTGTGTGTGTGTATATATATATATATATATATATATATATATATATATATTTATATATATATAATTTTTTAATTATTATTAAATTATCATCGCAAAAATGGTTTGGAAAGTTTTATATTTTGCCATCTAATGTAATAAAAAATCATATTTTTAAGTTTGGGTTGCCAAATTTGGGGCTGCGGTATCTGATTTTTTGTTGTTTAGTTCATCCGAACAACTTGCATAGTAAGCATCGCATACTGGGACACACTGTACGCTGCTCAGTTGGGCTTTAATCCATTTAGACAGTGTCAGGATAAATACAAATGCCTGAGGAGATGGATAAACCCACCTGATATAAAGTCAGGTGGGCATTTCTGCTGCTACAGAAGCCCTGCACTGCAATCAAAAGAGTGGGAGATGCATGTGTTAATCTGCTCAGGTCAGCCATACATGCCCTGTAATGCCACATGCTATGCATACATTTAGACAAGATGTCATAACACATGACAAATGAGTGCATCCTCACGAAACGGGAGCACAACAAGCATCATCTTTCTAGAATGCTGAGCTAACTATGCTTGAGTTAATGACATTGATGTAAACAGAGGACGCTGCTCAATCCTAGACCAACTTTCCTGTATAAAAAAAAACCACAGAGTGTCTATTTACACTAAGTGCAAATAGCCCGCCTTATCAGCAGAAGCTATTTACACTAACTCCGCCCACAAACGTGTGATTGGGCTAGCCGACAGTACAAAAGACGCCTGCTGAGCCACAGCTGCAGTCACATAGGTGGTAAACCGTGTAGGGGTGCCTTTTTTGATGAAATCGACCAGAGTTCAAATCTGTCTTTTGACTAACTTGTTCTTCTTCTCTGTTACATCACATATCAGATTGTAAATTGCCATTTACTTTCAGTAAAATGAAGGAAATAATCAAAAAGTGTAAAATAAAGTGCCTCATGGGTGTTTATCAGTTAGGGGTAGGTGTAGGGAGGGCTTTACTGTCCCAAGGCAACACCCATTTAATAATTTTAATAAAAATGATCATTTACACGCAATACGTTATTATTGCATACTGTTTTATAATGTACTGCAATACTGAGTTGCAAATACCTTCCGGTGACACTAAGTAGTATAAATAGCATCTAACTAATATTATTGCAAAGACAATACTGCTATTTTTTTTTTACATAATGTAAATAGAATATATCACTATTTGCACTTAAATAGCATCTAAAAAAAATCTTTTTATTTAAAAACATAATTTTCAAGGTCAAAAGTTTTTCTACTGATATTATTTATTTTTGACTGATTAGAATCATGATGCTTCTATATTTTTGAGACTTTTGAATTAACTTGACCTACTGTTTTTCAAATTAATACCATTTATTTTTAAAATAAATGTTAATGACAGATAATACCAAACTAATTTTTTGACTTTTTTGACCCTTTTAATGTGGTCTTTATCTCAGGACTGTTACATCACCATTTTTGACTTCAAACCCCTAATAAAATCAAAATAAATGATGATTTTCAAGTCACTGTGTGCACGAACTGCAATTGTAAACAATAATGATTATAGTCCATATTGTGGTTATGTAATATCATTCCTCTCTGTCTGCTTATTCATCAGCGAATATCGAAATAAAATAACTTCTTTTAATTCATCATAGTATTATATTTAAGTCATTGTGTTAAAGGGATAGTTCACCCAAAAATGAAACTACCCCTTGATTTACTAACCCTCAAGCCATTTTATGTGTATCTATTTAGGTGTATCTGACTTTCTATTTACACTAACTCCACCCACAAATGTGTGGTTGGGCAAGTCAGAATTACAAAAGATGCCCGCTGGTTCAGGTGGCATAGGTGGTAAAGCACGTAGTGGTTCCTTTTTAACATGATTGACCCGAGTTCGAATCCGTATTTTGCTAAACTCATTCTCCTCCCTTTTCGCATCACATGTAAGATTGAAAAAGCATTTATTTTCAGCAAAATTAAGAAAATAATCTAAAAGTGGAAAATAATGTGCCTCACGGGTGTATAACGGTCAGCTTTAGGGGGAGGTGTAGGGAGAGCTTTATTATCCCAAGGCACCATCCATTTAATAATTTTAATAACAATGGTAATTTACACTCCATACTATTACTATAATAATTGCGTACTGTTTTATAAGGTACTACAATACTGAGGTCCAAATATCTGCCGCTTGCACTTAGTAGTATAAATAGCATCTAACTAATATTATTGCAAAGAAAGTAATGCTATTTTTACATAGTGTAAATAAAATATATCACCAGTCACTGCCAAAAAAAAAAAATTATACATATATATATATATAGACTTTTGAATGAACTTGACACACTGTTTTTTTTAGTAATACCATTTATTAATAAAACTATTTTTTAAATAAATGTTATTAACAGATAACGCAAACAAATTTTTCTCGACCTTTTTCGACCCTTTTAATGAGGTCTTTTATATCCCCTTGACATTTTTTACTTTAAACCCCCCAAAAATATCAAAATAAATAACTGTTTTAAATTTTTATTCATTTATCATTGATGAAGTGTTTTCAAGTCATTGTCTACACAAACTGCAATTTTAAGCATTAATAATTTTAGTCCATATTGTGGTTATGTAATATAATTTCTCTCTGTCTGCTTATTCATCAGCAAATATTGAAATGAATAATTGCTTTTAATTCATCACAGAAGTATATTCAAGTCATTGTCTGTATTTAAAAATGAAATTACCCCTTAATTTACTAACCCTCAAGTTATCCTAGGTGTATCTGACTTTCTTTCAGGCAAATACAGAGTTATATTTTTAAAAAAGTCTTGGTTCCTCCAAGCTTTATAATAGCAGTGAATGGGTGTTTTTGAAGTCCAATAAAGTGCATCCATCTATCATAAAACATACTCCACATGGATCCAAAGGGTTAATAAAGGCCTTCTGAAGCAAATCGATGCTTTTGCGTAAGAAAAATATCCCTATTTAAAACTTTATAAACCGTAATCTCTAGCTTCCGCCAACTGTTGTACACGTTCACGAGAAAGTGCCGTTCCAGCGGATGATAGAGGACGTAGGTGCAGTGTGAGCTCCGATGAGAATATGCTAGTCTCACGAGAACCAAGTTTTGTTTACAGCAAAGGAAAACCAGACTCTTCTTGGCATATATTGCAATCCTCCGACATTTTTCTGTATAAATCCTTGTTTTGTACTTCTAACTCATGACCGGTGTTTTGTTTTGCTCTCTCCACTGCGTTTCCGTTTTCGTCACTTCTCACTAGAGCATGTGCTACGCCTGTGTCATCCGCTGGAACGCCACTCTTTCATGAACGTGCGTACAGTTAGCGGAAGCTAGAGATTATGGTTTATAAAGTTTTAAATATGGATATTTTCTCACACAAATGTATTGATTTGCTTCAGAAGGCCTTTATTAACCCCCCTGAGCCATGTGGAGTACTTTTTATGATGGATTTCTGCACTTTATTTTGCTTCTAAATCTCAGCACCCATTCACTGCCATTATAAAGCTTGAAAGAGGCATGACATTTTTTAATAGAACTCTGATTGCATTCGTCTGAAAGAAGAAAGTCATATACATCTAGAATGGCTTACGGGTGAGTAAATCATTGGGTAATTTTCATTTTTGGGAGAACTATCCCTTTAACTGCATCCCCATGTATCACAGCAGTATTTGATTCGTATTTGCTGTATTGATAAGCCACTTCAGATAAGCCCTTAAAGCTTATGATTAATCTCCCAAGGTATTAAATGTTAATCTCATTCCATAAAAATATCATGAACATGCCCTTAAGCATAAAAAGTTATTTCTTACATGGAGGTCACACATCCAGCCATGCTGATTATCTGCCTGTTGTGAGTCTGAACGGCCCTGAATGTCAACATGAGGTCACACAAACACACAAAACACACACACATAGTGCCTGCTCTCCTGAGATATATAATCACATTATCCCCTGACTGTTAAACAGATTTACCGACGCAAGAACCTTGACCAGAGGCTCAAACCAACCACTGGAATAAACAGCATATCCAAAAACTCACACAGGCCGGTGGTTGCAAGAGTGATGAAACTGCTAAATCCACTAGCTTAGATTTCCCCTAGCAGTTGTCATTCTTTTTTAAGAAGTACAGAGAAGTGGGTTTAATTTCTTACGGGCACAGAGATCAACCACAATACGAGAGTCCATTAGCTACATAAAATGTCAATGGCGTCAATGACCTTTAATGGCTTATTGAACCAATGTACGGAGATGAGTGAAAATGAGCCTAATATCTCATTCACAACCATTGTTCTGAAATATACGACCGATTTGTATTAGTGAGTGGGTGTTTGGTGTTACATTTTTTTTTTAGCACAACCGACTTCAAGGAATCCCACTGTATAGGCCGACAGCTATATATTATACTAAATGTTTTAAGAGGTTCTGCTGTTGTTTATGTACTGAAGTACATTAAATATGCAAGAGCGCAGGATTCTGCTTTTTCTTTTTAGTGTTTCATGAGAGATACTATGATGCAATGTGAACTAAAAGTAGCCTTTAATAATGCAAAAATAACAGGCTGAAGTGGAATATGGAGTACAATCACAGCCCAAAAGGGATGCATTAGGTCTTTCTGACACAGAGTTGTGTCATGCACTATATGTCTCATATGCATGGTTATATTCCCTCGCTGTTGTTAAAGACTGCCATCTAGAGGTATGAAAAGTACTGAAACCTGCTAATGTTTTCATTGGGCCCAACACCTTTTTGAATTATTGAAATAATTATTTATAGTTTTACTTTTCTACTTTTCACATGTATACAGTTATTTAATATTTATCTTAATGTCATTGGACCTCATTCATGAAACAGGAGCAGAACGAATTTTTGTGGAAATCGTTCGTAAAGCCGTTCTGACGTAAATTTTCGAATTCATGAAAATGTTCTTATTTTCAAAATTTTAGCTGGTACGAACGAAATGTACACCTGCTCCCTACCACGTGTAAATGATGCGTAAAACGTTCTGTTTTCTTTTTGGCAAACTGATGACACAGAAATTTGATGCACCGACCAACCGACCAACCATCCTACTTGTACAACGACTGCCTACAACAATGAAGTAGTAATACGTTTCCGCCGTGCATAGCCTATTCCAAATCACTAAAGCGTCTCAGCTGGAAAAACGCTGTCACCAAGCGTTTTCAAGCGCCACCAGCTGGTAATTTTAAGAAGAGCGCATGACATTTTTTCAACTGGCTAAAAACTCCTTGGTGGACACGTTATTGAATATTTATTGTTAGGCACATGGCCTATTAGTCTTTTTTGCATTTATGCAATATACTGGAGTCAAACCTGAGAAAGTAGACCAGAATATTCCACTGCGTTCCTGGACACGCAATTTGCGTAGCTGTAATACATAGGCGGGGATTATGCTAATTGTAAATGAGCGTGCACGAGCGCCCTACTTACGAATGATTGGAATTCATTAACATACACGTTTAACTATCAAATCGGATGTTTACGAAGCGTTTGTGAATCCGGAGGAGAGTTTTCGGGAAGGTCTGTTTTACGCGGAAATTACTCAGAATTTACTCATATATTTACGCAAGTTTCATGAATGAGGCCCATTATATTTAAATTTAAATATATTAAAATAATATAAAATATTAAGATAATTTATTATATATTTTTAGACTCAGAAATTAGTAAGCAATAATAGGTGAGCGCTAAACTAGAACATCACATTGTTATTTCATGACTTTATTGCACATATAGTACATCTGAAAAACAGGCTTTGAATTTATTATGTTTGATGAAAATATAATGTAGTTTTTTGCTGTTCTTTCACAGCAGTCCTTGCAGACAGCGCTCCATGTCCAGCAGTTCCTGTAGTTCTTCACAGTGAGGGCCACAGTGGAGAGAGAGGAGCTTCTGGGCCCTGGGAATCACAGAAAGAGCCGCCCCACAGTCTCTGCTGTCAAAGGAAAAAGAGATGCTAAGGTGAGGAAACTGTTTTTGAAAAGTATAAGAAGTCTCATCAATCTCTTACCCGTTAAAATGTAGCTGTGCTAGTTTAAAAAGCTGTCGTCCCAGCTCAATGCTGTCCTCTCCGAATTGGGCTTGAATGGCAACAACGCTATGATTTAGATGGGATGCAGCGAGACTCCATTCACCTGTCAATAAAATAATAATAACTGTACTATGCACTTTCCTTGGATTAATTTAGATGTTACTTATTTCATTATTCATTTTTTACATTCACTGTCAGAAAAAAATAATTGTACCTTCAGGGGTACAAGCTGTTGCAACCTTACAGGTAAAATTTTTGTTCTGATAGTGTAAGAAACGTGACATTTCAGGCTGTTATTCTCACCTGTAGTGGCGTACACACGAGCTGTTGCATCTGCTAGCTCTCCCCGGAGAGGGTGAGTCTCCATTAGGATGGTGTTTGCCTGAGAAGAAGCTGATTTTAGGATTTTTAGGGCCTCGTCTGCAAGACATGAAAACATATTATGTATATTTATGGATATTTAGCACATACACAAAACAGATTGTGATTCATATTGAGGTGGTACCTAATCTGTCTCGCTCCATAAGATGAAAAGCTTCATCCAAGAGACACTGTAAACCCTTTAGTTTGTTCTGCACATCTGCACTGGTGATCTGATAACCACAGGATGGCCAAGAGCACATGTACCGATCCATATGGGACTGAAATGTATAGCATGCGTCAAGATACACAAAATGAACCACCTAATGATCAGTTGAGCTTTTCTGCAAATGTTTACCTGAAGAGGCTTTCCACATTTTGCACACTTAAGCCCGGGTGCTATGCTATCTGTTGCATTCTGGCTTTCTTCTGATAGGTCCCTCTGACAGGCTTGACAGTTACAGTGGAAATAGTACTGCTCCAGCAGGAGGCGCTGACGCTCCTTCACCTCCATTCTGCTACAGTGAGGACCTGTGTGTAATGACATTTATTTTATTAAAAAAAAAAAAATGTTCCCGGACGAGCCCCCAAACAAACAAAACTGAATTTCCAAGATCACACAATACCATAACAGTGCAGAATCTCCTGTCCTGCAGTAAGATCTTTTGAAGCACGTATAGTGATTGTCACACCACTGCTAGAGGTCTCAGGATGGTCAGCGTGACTTTCAGAACACCCAAACTGATTGAGCTGATCAGTTTGAATGCCGGTGTTGAAGGAAATGCTTGTGTTCGGACTGCAAGAGTGGTTAAGCAGGCTGAGAACAGGAAAAATCGCTGTGGCTATGCGGATTTCACTACTGGACTGAACAGCCATTCCACTTTCTTCTGTAAAAAATGATCAACAAATTAAATTTTATCAATCAAATGTATTGAAGGATTAGTTTACTTTCAGAATAAAACCCCCCATGTCATCCAAGATGTCTTTCTTTCTTCATTTGGAAAGAAATTAAGGTTTTTAAGGGAAATATTCCAGGATTTTTCTCCATATAGTGGACTTCAATAGGAGTCAATGAGCTGGTCACGCATGACGTAGGAAGAAGTAAAGACCCAGTGCTTACAACGTGAATGTGCAAAGAAAGTCAAACGGCCAACGACATCGGACGATTTTGAAGTTGGAGAAAATGAGATGGAGTTTTTCACCCTACCCTATCTTTTTGAACCAAACTACACAAATGAACAACTAACCACGTGTTCCTCGGCTGGGATCGTGTAGAGTAGTGGTTCCCAACCACGTTCCTGGAGGCCCACCAACACTGCATGTTTTCCATGTCACCTTAATCAAACACACCTGATTCAGATCATCAGCTCATCAAACACACCTGATTCAGATCATCAGCTCATTAGTAGAGACTCCAAGACCTGAAATGTACAGTGTTGGGGGGCCTCTAGGAATGTGATTGGGAACAACTGGTGTAGAGCCCTTTGAAGCTGCATTTTGGGCCTTCAACCCATTGGCTCCTATTGAAGTCCACTATATGGAGAAAGATCCTGGAATGTTTTCCTCAAAACCCTTAATTACTTTTCGACTGAAGAAAGAAAGACATGAACATCTTGAATGTCATTGGGGTGAGTAAATTATCAGGAAATTTTTATTCTGGAAGTGAACTAATCCTTTAAATTGCAGTTTGTGTTTAAACATGATACATCTGTCAAACCTTTGACCATGACGGCAGTGACTGCTTGAGCGTTACACATGAGCTGCATCATGTGTCTCAAAGCTGTGGCTCCCAGCGTGCTCATCTCAGGCCGCCAGGTTCCACTAACTCCTTCGTCCTCGCAAGATGCCCACTTGTCCGGTGGAGGTCCATCTTGCAGTCTCCTATAAAGCACTGCCATGGTGATCGCCAGTAAGAAGCGTGAGCTGGGTGAGTGTTGTGCCACATGTGGTAAAAGGCTGTAGATACCCATGTAGGAGTTGCCATGATAGCAGTCTGCATGGTCTGAACTTTCTCTACAGGGATCTCCAAGACTTAACTTGACTGGTGAATCACTTTTATAAGGGCTACATGTCACATTGTCTTTTGAAGTGCTATTTCTCACCCTTTTAACCTCATTTTGTCCAGCTTTTAGGGTCACTCTTAGTGCAAGATGTCCAAAAACCCCAATAGTCAACAGATCTGCTCCAATTGGGCATTCCCATTGGTGCCAGCGCTCCCAAGCATCTTTTTGACAGCTCTCTCCACAGTACCGAACGTAACTGCAGTTTGGACAGGGCACAAAGCACAGTGATTGGCTCAGGCACTGGTGACAGTGTCGGTCTTCAGTATTAAACATCTTTCCTGCCTTATTGGTAAATGGTATAAGTACACAACAGAAAGCCTCATCTTCCAGTACCACCTCACCAGCTGGTTTATTTTCCATGGCTAATATGTGGCGACCTTTCTCTGGGCTGAAGTAAACACACACTCCAGGTGAAATACAAGTGCTTCTGCTTTTCTGGCATGGTGGTGTTGTTTGATTTGTGGTTGGCTGGTTGGATTTTTCAAGTTTTTTAAGCTGGTTCAAGCATGCGGTCTGTCTAGCTCTCAGTTTGTCCTGCAGGTGGCTTGGGTAACCGGCCTCCAAAGAACGCCGGATGTCCTCAAGACATTCCTGGAAGAGAGGAGATAATCACTTAAACTCATATATATGTGTCAGCTGTGCTTATTTGAATGATGAAAAATGTTTTGTGATGCTTAAGACTCTTACTCTGTAGAGGCTGTGGTAAAAGAGGGCAGCAGAACGGTTAGCATAGCACAACGATAGCTCTTCTGTATTCTTGTCAGCATGGCAAACACCCTGAAACATCAAACAGAGAGAGTGGGAATATATTATGCTCAAAGGAGCACCTGCCATTTGAAATCCAAACCACTATCAGTTTAATGCAAACACTGAGCTAAACCACCATAAAAAAACATGGATATCACCATCAGCTTCTGCTCTTCCAATGTTTCTAATACATACCTTACAAAGCATAAATCTGTATTCAGATTTTGGAATTATCACTTTGACATTTATAAAAGGCGTACATAATTTGAAGTCTGTGCTGATCTGTTTGATGTAAATCACTCACACTCTTAATAAGCTGGGAAAAACAGATCATCACCCTGATTCCAAATAAACCACTGCTTACATGCTTAGGACATTTGCATTGAAAGAATGAACAGGGAGACATCAGATACAAAATGCCAACTCATAGCTATATGTCATAAGGGTCAATTTTTTGAAATTGAGACTTGTACATGATGTGTGGTTTGTTAGGATGGGACAATATTTGGCTGAGATACAACTATTTGAAAATCTGGAATCTGAGGCTGCAAAAAAAAAAAATAATAAAAATAATAATAATTAAAATACTGAGAAAATCGCCTTTAAAGTTGTCCAAATGAAGTTCTTATAGCAATGCATATTACTAATCAAAAATTAAGTTTTGATATATTTACAAATAACTTCATGGAACATGATTTTTACTTAATATCCTAATGATTTTTGGCATTAAAGAAAAATCAATAATTTTTACCCATACAATGTATCGTTGGCTATTGCTACAAATATACCAGTGCTACTTATGACTGGTTTTATGGTCCAAGGTCACATATATTAAATAGCTATAGTTTCCGATTACAAAAACATACCAGTTTAATAAAGATATTGACTTTGATAGTACTTGGTAACGAAAAGATTAGCGGAATCGCACAAGGTCTGTTATTAACAGGGTTGCCAGGTTTTCACAACAAAACCTGCCCAATTGCTACTCAAAACTAGTCCAAAACTAAACCAATCGTGTTTCAAGGGGGTCCCGGTTAAAAATCGCATTTGGTGAAGTAAAATACACTTTTTTTGGTGGGGTTCCCCTTGTAAAATGTGCATTTCAGGGCATAAATATCAGATTTTTGGGGTGCGAGCAAAAAAAAACTGGTTATCAAACAGGTTTCCTACTTTCTCACTACTCCGTTTATCTGTCATTGGTCAGACAGGCACTTAACCCCGCCCTAAACTCACGCCATTGGTTGAGCCACTGACGATATGCGTCACTACTTGCGTAAATAGAGCAATGGCCTGGTGGAGTGTAACAGTATAAACTTTTCGTGGAAATGAACCTGGTTTAGGCATGTTAAGCAGCAATAATGGAAAATGTTTTAACCATACCAAAATAAGACAAAAAAGGTCAACTTTGTACACACATTAGCTTTACTTATTAATTATTATTCGAAGCAGCTGTTTAAATCGCGACTTTCCTTACCTTGGAATAATACAATGCTGCGATTGTATAATCCTTCACTTTGAAACTGAGGTTACCTTGCTGTCTAAACTCAGATGCCCTCTCAGGAGACTTTTTGACGGAGTACTTCTCAGAAATTCTAGAAAAAGCGTTGAGGTCTTCTGGGCTGAAATATTGACAGATGACAAAAGGTAAGTACAATATTTTATTTTTATTTAGAAACGCATAGCTGATATTTAAGCATTTGTAAATTGTCGACACTCTAATTGAATAACTAAAATAACAACTAGTGCAGCAATAACGTAAAAAGGTAGTTCAGTATTAATCATAATATCTAACATCATTGAAGTTTAATTTATGAACAGCTCCACAATGCTGACCGTATTATTGACAGCCCATAGTTGAATATGGCATCTATATCTGTCAGAAGGCAGAAGCGCTCAGTTTCTTCACTTCTCAGTTCCGTCCATTTCTGCTCGACATGCTGAACCCACTCTGGACAGGGCAGATCCATTCAAAAATCTATATAATAATCTATTACCCTACAAAGAAAAGACACGAAACTGTTCAAACACTTTGGATTTCGCTGCAATAAAGTAACTTCCTGTTGAAACTTTTATCAATTTTCAAAATACAGGTCCTGTACTTAAGCTTTTTGACTCAAAGTACTGAAACTGAAAGTATATGATATATTAATTAAGCACAATTCAGTTATTTTTCATCAATAACAACAACAACATTATTAATAATTACATTAGTTTTCGTGCATTACATTTGTGATGAAATTTGTTTTTATATTAAATGGTTACTTTTTATTTTAAAAATTACCATGACGTAATCTCAAATCTGCATTAATACTATTGATACTTTTGGAAATGTATAAAATAAGATTCTTTTACTTAATTATATATATTAAATTTATAAGGCACATGTTTTAATTTATTATTAATATGTTAGGAATTCTTTTTGGCAGTGACATGTAGCGACCATAACGTGTTTGATTTATTTCGCTTTATTCATCAACACAGACGTCTATTTAAAAGCAGAAATTCAATGGAAAAACTGTAAGGATGGATCGTGCATTAATTTTCCCAGCAGGTGGCGATATTGTTCTACGTTACAATCTTTCTTTAAAAAAAAAAAAAAAAAAAAAAAAAAAAAAAAACAGTCGTCTCAGGGACACAAGACACAAGTGCAGTATGTCTCAGTTGTCGCCGCGCATTTTGTTCCATTAATATCTCTTCTGTTGGTCAAGCTCTCTAGGGACTTCATTAGCTATTGTATCTCCGGTGGGAAATAGGGACTATTTAGAGAGTTGGTTCTGTCAACAGATACAGTGCTTAAAGATTATGTCTAATACACTGAAATTAGATTTTGTCCATGACACTATTATAAATAAAAAGTCTGAATCACCTTCATAAGGATTTACAGGATTTGCAAGGCTAATTTGTTGTTTGGTTTGCTGTGAGAATTTGTACTCTGAAGAAAGAGCAATTTATTTCCGATTAAATTAATCAGCATCTGCTAAAGGAGAACGGCTATACAATATTTGTGAGAAAGTAACAATTTCCATAATTTACATGGAAATGTTTAGCCACTCTACAGCTTCCTTTTCCTTGAGGTCACTTTTTTTTTTTTTTACTGTATAGGGTGATTTCAGATGCCACTTTTTCATTCATCTAAACAGCATGTTTAAGACAAGCCTATATCAATCTTAATTTAAATGAAAAATATTTAATTTTGTTTATGACTTTTCACTTTATGAAATGTTTCTGCGTTTGCATGTGAATATTAATGTTGTATTGCATGTGTAAAGCAGCTGCTTCTGTGAGGTCCTGGGGGATGATGCTTATCACACATGTGGTTGTTGCTCTATAAGAGCTTTATGTTGTACTGTTGTGTTTCATACTTATGTTTCAACAGCTGCTATTAATGCACCCTGTGATCTAGGGCACTTCTTGCATCTTGTATTTTCATGACTGCCTTTGTTGCTGCCTGTGGGTGGAATGTTTTCCAAGAATGTAACGCTTTGTGATCTTTGCCATCCTTCTAAAGAGTTGTCTTTTTTCTACCATGCTCGTCTAATGAGTCTTCATTTGCATATAATCACTTCAGGTTTTCTAAATATAAGTCAGTTTACAAATGAACTTTGCTATTATGTTGAATATATTATGCAATTTATATTGCCTCTTGTATTTTAATTCTTGCTTAGATTGTGATTCAGTGAATGAAATTCATTCTCAGCTCTTGCTGTTAATTAGACAGCAAAACTTATAACTTGATACAATATTCAGAATTCAGTTGCTATCTATTTAACAGATGAGTTTATTTTAATGGTTATTAAAAGCACAGGCTCAAACAGTATTAGATTGCACTGCTTGTGCTATATGTTTATTTCTCTAAAACTGTTTCATAAAAGTCATTGGTTAATGAATAGGGTTAAACTGGTTGAGGTGTACGTTTTTGATTCCCTAAAAAGAACTGGTTCATAAGAGTCATTTGTTTGGGAATTGGACTACACTGGATGTGCTGTGTTTTTGTGCACCAAAAAAGCACTTCATAAGAGTCATTTGTTTGCTAAATTGGACTATACTGGTTGTACTTTGTTTCTGCTTTGCTAAAAGGAACCAGCTCAAGAGAGTCATTTGTTTGTGAATCCTACTATACTGTTATTTTTTCTTTTTTAATTAATTCATTATTTTTTTATTCACTAAAAATAACAGGCTTATTAAAGTTTATTCATCAGTCGGATGACTCTGGTTGCACTGTATGCTTTTGATTCACTTAAAAAAAATCAGTATCATAAAAGTCATTGGTTAATGAATTGGATTACAGTGATTGAGGGGTATTTGTTTGATTCTCTAAAAAAAACTGGTTCATTAGAGTCATATAGTCATAGTTTTGGAATGCGACTACACTGAAGCACTTGATAAGAATCATTTGTTTGTGGAATTGGACTGTACTGGTTGAACTGTATGTTTCTGCTTTGCTAAAAGGAACCATTTCAAAGGAGTAATTTGCTTGTAAATTGTAATATTCTAATTGATCTGTAAGGGTTTTTTTTATTTTTTTATATAGTTCACTACAAATAACAGGTTAATAAAAAGTCGTTTATTCGTCAGTCAGATGACCCTGGTTGCGCCGTGTGCTTTTGATTCGCTTAAGAGTCATTGGTTAATGAATTGGATTACACTGACTGAGGTGTGTGTGTTTGATTATGTAAAAAAGAACTGTTTCAAAAGAGTTATTTGTTTAGGACTTGGACTACACTGGTTGTGCTGTGTTTTTGTTTGGAAAAAAAATAAGCATTTCACAAGAGTCATTTATTTGTCAACTGGACTACACTAGTAACAACATACTGTATGTTTTTGATTCACTTAAAAAAAAAATAGTTCATAAGAGTTGTTTGTTTGTGAATTGGACTTAACTGGTTGCAATTTATGTTTCTGCTTTGCTAAAAGGAATCAGTTCAAAAGAGTCATTTGTTTGTAAATCGTACTGTACTGTTTGCTCTGGGTTTATTTATTTATTTAGTTATGTATTTATGTGTGTATTTATTTATTTATAATTCACTAAAGATGACAGGTTCATGAAAGTTGTTTATTCATCAGTAGGATGACTCTGGTTGCACTGTATGTTTTTGATTCACTTAAAAGAACCGGTTTCATAAGAGTCATTGGTTAATGAATCGGATTACACTGATTCCTAAAAAGATCTGGTTCATAAGAGTCATTTGTTTGGGAATTGGACTACACTGCTTGTGCTGTGTTTTTGTTTGCAAAAAAGAAGCACTTACGAGTCTTTTTTTTGTCAGCATTTTTTTGGACTACAGTAGTTGTGCTGTATGTTTATAAAGAACTAGTTCATAAGAGTTGTTTGTTTTTGAATGAAACTATAGAGGTTGGACTGTGTTTTTGTTCGCAAAAAAGAAGCACTTCATAACAGCAATTTGTTTTTGATAAGAGTTGTTTTTTCGTGAATTGGACTATACTGGTTGGTCATTTGTTTGTGAATTATATTATAGTGATTGCTCTGTATGTTGTTTATTTTAAGAGGTTCATAAAATTCATTGTATTCATTAGTCAGATGATCCTGGTTGTGCTGTATGCTTTTGTTTCACTAAAAAGAACCGGTTTCATAAGCGCTTTTTGTTCATGAATTGGACTACACTGGTTGTGCTGTGTTTTTGTTTGGAAAAAAGAAGGCCTTCATACAAGTCATTTGCTGTATGTTTGTGATTTGCTTAAAAGAACTAGTTCATGAGTCGTTTGTTTGTGAATTGGACTATACTGGTTGTGCTTTAGGTTTCTGCTTTGCTAAAGGGAACCAGTCCAAAAGAGTCATTTGTTTGTGAATCATATTATACATTTTTGTTTTTGTTTTTTTTAATTCACAATAAAAACAGGCTCATAAAAGTCATTTATTCATCAGTCGGATTTGTTTCACTTGTGAAAAAATGGTTTTGTAAGAGTCATTGGTTCATGAATCGGATTACACTGGTTGAGGTGTATGTTTTTGATTCTCTAAAAGAGCTGGTTCATTAGAGTCATTTGTTTGTCAACTGGACTACACTAGTTGCGCTGTATGTTTTTGATCAGCTTAAAAGAAGTAAATTGGACTTTAATTGGACTGTACGGGTTGCACTGTATGTTTCTGCTTTGCTAAAAGGAACTAGTTCAAAAGAGTGAGATGTTTGCGATTCTCATTATATTGATTGTTCTATTGTTTTTTTTTTTAAGAGATTCATAAGTCTTTTATTCATCAGTTGAATGACCCTGGTTGTGCTGTATGCTTTTAATTCACTAAAAAACCCAGTTTCATAAGCGTCGTTTGTTCATAAATTGGACTACACTGGTTGCTAAACTACACTAAAAGGAATCAGTTCATAAGAGTTCACACTGCGCTGGTCGTGATATGTCATTTTTTTTGATGACCGCTAAATAAAAATGTTTTCTTGCCATAATTTTGCAATGTATGCCTTTTGCTGTTGGGCCAAATTTGTTGAGAACCACCAATGTCACTAAAACTATTTCAGCTGTCTGCTATGTATTAAAAGTATGTAGCATATATATTCTGTGACAATAGTATCAATCTTAATGTATCAATCAATAGTATATAACATTATTTATTTGACCAGAGATAAAACCCCAGTATAGCTGCCATGTGCTGATTAAGATGTTGTGAAGATGGATTTGGTTTGGTTGGAAACTGCACGTGCATATTTGTCATTGACATCCAGTTTCAAATGATACATGTTGACTTGCATGCTCAATCGTGTTGTAGTCTGCTTTGGTGCCGTCCAAGAACTGGGACGTCTCTCACAGTATTAAGTCGCGCGCCTCAGGAGGGCTCCTATTGTAGAAAATGGTGAGAAATTAGATTATATAAATGGAGACCCTAACAATAAAGGATCATTTAAGTTTCTCCAGTCAATTTTCAATGAATTTTCCAATGCCCGCTGTAATAACACCAGCGAACAGATGTGAACAGCACCCTGCAGAGCATAACAATGTTGTACTATCACGTAATTGAATGGCTTTTAGTTGGTGTATGCACAGAATTAGGGCTTGAGCGATCTCATTTTAATCAGAGCCAAGAACCATAATGCATTAAACAGCTGAACAAACATTTTTAGTTGTGTGGAGATGAAAATATGCGTCAAATCTCTCTCTCCCTTTCATACGCACTTGTTTCTCGCACAAAGCCACGCGCACCAGTCGAGACACCGTGGCTCGGGTTCCCTGTGTTTTTATTGTGCGTGTCTTGTGAGATTTGGTTCAGCCACCGGATAATGAAGTCCTGATCCATGTTCTGTCCAAACAGACTGTTTGATTTCATTTTCTGGGTTGTGAAACCCAGTTTGCTCAGTTAAGCTTCACGGCCCGCTGAGGTCAGAGGAACATTTACATTTGTCTTTCATTTCAGTAGGTACACAAAGTAGGCCTGTGGTGTCTTTGTATTCAGTATTACTGAACTTCAAATAATTTTAGACTTTTATAGATATAGATATCTTTCATGATGGAAACGGGTAATTGTGCGATGAAGATGAAGAGCCTTCTACATTTTGAAGCTGCAAATTTGTTTTATTCAAAGTCATCATGCTTATTTTATACAGTAGGATAAACTATTTTGACAAACCTTTTAATATTTATGAAGTGTATGTATTGTTCTGCCGTTATTGTGAATCTGAATAAACCTCTCTTGGGTGTATATGTGGAAATAAGTGATTATGCATTCACAGTTTACTACTGTACAGTGTACAGTAATACAATGGGTTTGATTCCAACGGTACGGTATACTCTCAATGCATTGTAAACCGCTTTGTACAAAAAAAAAAAGTGTCTGGCAAGTGCTCGAAAGTGATGTAAATGTAAGCATTGAGCAGCTGTTTAGAACATTCATTTATAGTCATAGCATTCATATCCACTCTTGGAACAAAGTTATTTATACAATCTCTAGACAAGAATCGAAGAAGACAACTGTTGATTTAGTGTGAGAAGCCTTCCGTGCCCTCACGTCTGATCGCCTTAACCGAGAGAGACTGGCGCTGTGTGCGTGTCATATCCACTGACAGGCTTTGGCATTTTCCCAGGGTTGTCTGTGGTGGTGCATGTGTCGCTGTTGAGAGGTGTGTGTGTGTGTGTTATGAAGATCAATAGAGCACATCTGTCTCCTGAAAAAAAAAAAAAAGCTCTTTTGTGTTGCAATATTAATTTTGGTCGCATTGGTCTGTGGTCAATAAAGCAATTAATTTGGGAGAACTGAGGAGAAAAAGTAAAATCGAAAGCTCTTTCTTCTTGAAATGATCAAAAGTTTACAGCATTTTTGTGATGCAGTTTCTTAAAGTGCTTTCCTTTGTAAATAACATTTTAATATTATAATGTAATACAACAATTATAAAGTATTTAGCATAATTTTAATAATACAGTAAAATTTTGTCTAATTAATAATATATAACATACAATAGGGGCCTATTGTTTCTGCGATGCGGAATGTGCGACGGAATCATGGAATATAGTCATAAAAATGGAATTGACTGTATATCACGTAGTGTCACGGGTTTTGCCAAATTTTGAGTTAATAAATCGAAAGTAGGTCAGTATACTTAAATCAAAACCCAACATAGACTAGTGTCTGTGAATATTAGGAGCAAAAATGCAATTTAAATAAGAATCCTGCACATTCTGCATGTCTCTGTGTGAATGAATGGCGCAAACGCCCACTTTAGTTTACTAACGTTACACACGTACTGAAGTGTGTGTAACGTTTTCAGCCTCTGCCATCTCAATATGCACACATGAATGCATAAAGTCTTTAGAACTGCTCTGAGTGTCACTTCATAGCATTTTAGCATTCTCTTGAGAAATTGTATACAGAAACTTTTCTTCATAACAACCTGTCAAAATAAAAGTTTGGTTTAACTTGAAGAAATTTTTACAGAAATGTAGTATTTGTTAAAATTGGAATAAATTGCTGTTAAATTGTTGACGTTTCAGGATTTTAATTATTTAGACATGGTTTTTTGATTTTTTTTTTTTTTTTTTTTTTT